>CAODLS011299127.1:0-12241 GCA_948243855.1 Flueggea neowawraea | reverse complement strand
GATGTTTATGATTTGAGTGGGAACCTTCTTCTCCAAGTTGAAGGTGGTGTTTGGAACCTCAAGATGAAAAGAATCCTGCAAGACCCTGCCGGTTTTCCTATTTTAACAATGCGCGGAACGGTAAGAATCATCTAACATGTTAGTTCTTTTGCAACGATGACAATTTTTGACACGATTATTAAATACATGAGTAAAATAGGATACGGTTAACACGAATTCTTTTTTATCCATTTTTTAATATACGATCTGCTCGATTTATTACATCTGCAATCTACCACTTTCGATTTCTTGAGTACCATCCAACAAATTCCTTTTATATAATGTAGTATGTGTATGGTGTTTTGTTTTTCTCCAAATGGCAGTCACTAACGTGGTGGCATAAATGGAAGGCTTATGAAGGGGAAAATGTGCAAGACAAAAAAAGCAATGTGATGTTTTGTGTGAAACAATCTCATCCTCTCCAAATCAAGCAAGAACTCAATGTTTTCTTGGAAAACAATTTCAAGAAAAAAGTACTTGACTTTCATTGCACAGGATCTTATACTTCTTTGTCGTTTAAGATTTAAAATGGTCATAGGCTCATTGCAGAGGTAGACTTTTTTTTTACATATTTACTTTTAATTATCATGTGCTTGGGGATTTATATATATTTTTTAATGTTTTTTAAGTCTGTCTAATTTGAATGCTTTCATTTTTTTTGTAGTTGAAGCATAACTTCACACTGGAAAGTTTCTGCAAAGGAAAGGAAAAGTACAGAGTCAAAGTTTACCCAGAAGTGGATTATGCATTCATCGTCGCACTACTCGTAATTCTTGATGAGAATGATACTCCTTGATTGTTGATTTCTTAAATTCTTTATTCTTTTTTTTCATTTTAATTATTTTTAGGTTTGAGGGAATTATTCTAAATCTCTGCAATATATTTGCATCCGTTATTACTCTCTTCCACTTAAATTTGTAAATTCAATGTAGATTTTATATCAAAAGTCTTAATTGACTTATTCATACACATAACCATTTGAATTAGTACTAAACTCGGTACATGTAATTTTCATGGAAATTACTCCTTTTGGTTCGTTGCGTAATGGGAACTACCACAAGAAAATAAAGATAACAACATAACGCACACGGCAAAATATTTCATCCTTTGTCTTCTTGATGCCAATTAAAGTTTGTGAATCAGACTCAGATGGCATAGACAGAAAAGAATATAATCGACTAAAGACACGTTCATATTTTTCTTCGCTTCTTTCCCATTTTTAGTTACTTCATAAACAAGAACTTGATGAAGATAAAGATGCAAGATTAATTAGTGTGCCGTCATTATGGTAATTCTTGTGGCGGTGAAGCAATTATGCAGCCTCCATCATTATTAAGTTTTGAATAAATCCTACCAATACGAAGAAGAAACTGAATGCACTAACCAACTGGACCTACAAATTAAACTATCTAAATCTTATTTATCAGTTTTAAAAAAAATCTACCTTTTATTTAAATCGAATTCAGATTAATACCTTGTTTTGAAGATAAGAACTAGTCATTTCAAATTAAAAATACTCGATTGTCTAGGCTTGATGCATGACAGTCATGCACCAAGCCAATTAATAGTTGACATGTGAGATATGCACAAATCATCAAACACTTACAGACCCACATGTCAATTGTTGATTCTCTTGATGTATGTCTCCACCCATGCCCTAAATTTAAGCAAGAATTTTCCTAATTATTTTATCTTCTTGAAAGATTCTGCAATTCAAACATAAATCTTGACACAAACGTAGAAGACAGCAATGGAAAACAGAAAAAAAAAAAAGAAGGAGAGAAGCTAGTTAGCAGATAGCAAGATAGGCATGCCAACGTATACACTCAGAATTAATTGGTGCAGCTAATCCGGAATATAATCTGATAAATCCAATTGCGTGTAAATTTAAAGAAATAACAATAACCATCTGCTGATAGATATTAAATATATTTTTGTGATTAGCCATTTATTAGTTAAATTAGAAGTTTTGATAGCTACAAAAGGGAGAACAAATTGCTTAAGAAAGATTAACGAAAATGACAGGAGAAGATATTAATTTGTTGAGAAGAAAAAACAAATTTATATCTCCACAGTTTAATCTGAAATTTCAACGATAATAAAATATATGTCAAGATTATTTTATTACAGAAGAGTATTTGTCAATCAGTTACTATCATGGGTGTCATTCTTGAACTTTTCCAAGATCGATTTAACACAAAAGAAAAAGAAAATTGAAAGAAACGTGTAGAGCAAGAATAGGTTTATTATCAAAAGGTGATCCAAATTATCAACATAAATTTTCATTTCAACATCCACAAGATGTATATATTCCAACCAGTTTTTTTATCATCATCGAAGTGGATGTGATTCTGAGAGAGGAAAGGCATCTTCTGGGCATCTCAAGTTGGATTATTTATCAACCATATGTTGATACTACCCACTTATACATTCCACATCATATTGGGTGATCTCCTTATCATGGTTGTTTGAATTTGAATTAAAAAGAGAGGGGGAGAGAAAGAGAGAGATAATGATAGAATATGCATTATTATTAACAAGATGGTTTTTAAGTTGATTGATTAATTTCTTAATCACACAGCTCTCACGTTTGTTTTAGTGGTCCGAATCAATCGATTTTTGTTTGCTTCAAGAATTAGATGACTTGGTCCAAAAAAAATTGAGGGTTTTGGGACTTTGAATCATAGTTTTGTAGTTTGCACAAGTTTTTCAAATCTTAAAAATGCTTATTATCATTTGAATTACCGATCGAATTAATAATTAATTAACAGTTAGTTATTCATTATATATTTAAAAATGATAGTCATATTCAAGTAAACAACCAAAATATTCACATCAAAGACGAATCATGGTGGCATATTTGGTGTGATCATATTAGGGAACTGTACAAGAAACAAAATGTAGAATAATGTTATGCATAACTTTAGTATATTGGAATTATTAGTGGCACACTGAAGTTGTTCCTTGGACCTCCTCGTATTCTCCAACATTGATTCATCCCAACCCCACTTTACATATATTGTTTTCTGCTTTTCATAATTTGATCACACTTGATTTAATTATGTCAAAACTGTACGTGATGGGTCTAATTATTAAAGCTTTATTAAGATTGGAATATTATCCATTTCACATTTTCTCTCCATTTCACATTTTTGTGATATAATTGAGCATATACTACTAAGAATATATATTCCTTTACTTGAGAATAGTTATATTCTTGAATAGAATATTTATTAATACTAAGATTAGCATTCATGTTTTTCTTTTTGACATAGTTAACTAGCTGGTACCATGTATATTTATGGCATTTAATATATTATAATTTTCTAAAAAAATGTTCATTTTTCTATGTCGTATAATTTCAAATCTATTATTTCAGAATCAATTTTTATTATATAATTATTTCCTAATAAAAAATTAAACACCAACATTATTAATTAGTATTATTTATAACTTGCTGAGTTGATTGGAAAGGTATATATCCTCTAATATTCAGCATATTCCTTGGCGGTATATGTTACATAAAATTTTGAATTAATATTTGACATTAATAGGAATTCAATGTTGGCAAACTACTATTAACATGCTTGAAATTTGATAAAAGAAAAAGAGTTGGCTGTAACAAGCTTGAATATATTCAAACTAGATTTTAAGAATCAATAAATCTCTCCCACATGTATACATAAACTAATTATTGGGGGTTTGAAAATGAATTGGTTGTAAACGTATGTTGATAATTTCGATTAAATAATGATATTTTTGGTGGACTATATCAAGAAACGTGCGATACTTGACGACGTCAATGAGTTTGGAGCCCTCAGAGAATCTTTCTGGTTTTGCATGCATCAACTCATAAACACATTGTATTGTGGGAAATGATTCCCCACATAATTTCCAAAGAGTTGTCCCTAATTTACACAAAACTATCAAACTTTTATACTTCTTTTGTCCCATAAAAATAAGTTATTTTTTTATATTTGTCGTAATATATAAATTTATTTTTTTAATATTAGTAGTTATGTCATATTTTATTATATTATTTCTATTTAAATATATCATAAATTGTATTGTTAATTACTATTAGATAATTATAAGGATATTTTTCAAAATTTTCAATAAAATTAATAATTTAACTAATTTTTTAATTTATGTAAAAAAATTATTGTACTCTATTTTTGTGGGACAAAAGGAGTATATATTATGGAGTATATATTATGCATATGCTTCGTCTAGGTTCACCTCATTATTTCGTAGCATGCGTAATTAATTAATTAGGGAGAAATATTAATTAACCATTTTTAAAACTCATAGAATGATCACTTACAATTCTAAATTCATACCAGATAATTTTGATTCGTTTAATAACTTTGATTATTTTTGTTAATACAAAGAGTACATAATTACTTCAACAACTAGAATATCAATAGCTCTTTCGAAAGATTATAATACATGCTAGCAACTGCACTATGTATATACTTCCCTTTGGTAATAAATTAAATACAAATTTTCTTTCTTTTTTTTTAAAAAAAAAAAGATTATTGATAGTTTCGTGTATCTTGAATGAGACTTGACAATTTCAATTCCATTAAAAAATTAGGTTGAAGCCCCTTCCATAGGCTGCTAATTTGTATTAATAACTTCTTGTTTCTTGAAAATGAATTATTAAATCCGAATTGTGATATTGTTGGTTGGGTGGACACATTTTGGCAATAGTGCAAACGGTGTAACACAAGTGAAGCAGCAGAGATCTGTTTGAGTGGATCCATGTAATGGCAGTTTCCATCATATTCATATGTTTGGTGACGAGAAATGGAGCTACCACCTCTCTTTCCTGTCTGGAACTAGCTGTTACCATATCACGTCTCCCTGCATTAGCTAGCTCTATCACAGCATACAAACAGCAGCTATTTCTAGCGACTTCAATTTTTATTATCGGTGTGAAAGAAACAGAAGAGACAAAAGTGGAGAGTGAATCCAAAGAGGACGATTTCTAAGGACAAAGTAAATAAATAGAGAATGACGTGTTGATGGGGCAGCCTGTGCGGGTGGTTTGGAACCCTATGCCGCTTCACTTCTACCGTCCCAATAATGCTGACCAAAATACTGCCCAAAACGTTGCATCATTCCCCAACTAGCGCTTCCAAAGTGGGGACATCACATCCACCTCAACTCTCCCTTCTTTCACCTCTAAACCATACCCTCATGAGTTGACAACAAATATGTGCTTAATTACACCATGCTTAATTACTTAATCACAAGGGATTAAAATCACGTCTACTTCAATTCACACCTAATAGTTATCAATCGGAAAGTTGTATGAGAATTAGAGCATTGCCACATGACTCAATTTACCCTTATTGGCTGTTTTAATTAAATGGACTCAATTGTAATGCTAAGAAACCGAGAGTTCCACTACCATTTAACGAGAAACAACGAGATTAAAAGATTCATGGTAATTATAAACGAAATGACTTATGAAAAAACAATATAAAATAAGCAAAATAACATCACAACTAAATCAAAGCAAGACGTCTTTATTCCATAGTGAAAATAACACATTACAAACACACACACATAGAGACCCGACCAGCTTGGCCTCACCATACTAATAATTACTATATCTTTTCTTTTTCAAACCGCACTCGTCAAAATCTAAACAAACCCGACAGCCAAACACAGCCTAACCTTAATCGCCTTACATCTCTCCCACACGCACAACACACTCTCACACGTGCAACCTTTTTATTTCACACCAGTAATATTACTAAAATACACTGCTCACGGCCGCACCAAATCACACACACGAATCCAGAATATTCCGATTATTTATATTGCGAGGACGAGACCGGGCACGGATTTCCCGACCTGACTAGAGAGACTGCTCTCCCAAAGAGAAGTGCAATGCACGGAGTTGATCTCAGCCGCAGATTTCCTAGCCTTGCCGGAATAATCAGACGGCTGAGCTTGATTGTCTCCAAGTCGAGTGACCGTAAGTGACGTATTGAAATACTCTCTCACCTGAGTAACTATCCCATCAGTCACGGTCCAGGCGTGAATCCAGGAGATCGAACGGCTCTTGTCGCAGCCTTCGGCGATGACGATAGTGCCGAAGGATGTGATCGAAGACGGAGCAAAGTCGAATGGCGATGAAGAAACGGTGTCGTTTTGCTGATTGTCACCAGTGAGAAGGCGCATCATAAACTGGTAAGAGGGAGGGCCATGGAACCACCACTCGAGATCTGGAGCGAGGATCTGGTGCACAGTTTCGACGTCACGTGTCTTTAAGGCCTCATAGAGCTTCAGAACCACTTGTTGGTTCTTACTAGACGAAGAAGAAGACTCACTACTCCCCTCTGAGTTAGCCAGTTCTTGATTAAGCCCTTAACGGCTCTATTCAACCTATCAAAAAAGAGAATCAGGGAGAAAGAGAGAGTTTATCAGTTTGGGTAAGCGAAGAAGATGTGTGAAGAGAACCAGAGAGAACTGATGGAGGTAGGATAGGAGGGAGGATGGCTTATATAGGATTGGAGATGGGTGTTTAGGTCATTTAGGGTGTACGTGGCAGAGTGTGAGTGGATTCAGTTTTCTGACGTGTCAAGAGGAGGGAGGAGGACAGATAAGCAGATGAGTCAAGCCAACTCTTTTCGACTTTTTGTTAATTTTGTTTAGTTGTTAATTAGTTGTAGTTAATTAAGGTAAATAACGTTTTGTGGATATTTGTGGGTTCATAATTTGACGCTATCCACTTGGGAATGAATTGCGGGAATTAGTTGAAATTGTTTTGAAAGATTGCGATCAATAGCCATAAGTTTTATTAAACCATTTTTTTGTTTTTAATTAAGATTGGCATTGAATTCCTAATGCAATGAATCCAACTGCACATTACGCTTCTCATGCTTAATTTTCTCACCACTTATGGTTCACATATTATTACCAATGCACGAACAAAATTAACTTTTAAATGAATGGAAGGGTGGGAAAATAAAAGGGAAAAACTCATAAATATTCCAAAAAAAATTAAAATTTCAAAAAGACAACAACATTTAAAATATATACAAAAATACCAAAATTTATAATGCAATTTCAAAAATACTAAAATTTGATCTTTTGACTTCGTCTCATAAGTTTAATCGCGTATTGACCACGTCATAAAAATGAGTACAATAGGATACCAGCTTGTACTCAAAGTTCCAAACACAAAAAAATGAGCACAAAATAAAAATAAAATGTACTCATATATCATATTCAAAGTGAGTACAAAATGAGCACGAGTTGTTTTTAGTTTTACACATGCAAAAATGAATACAAAAAATAGACCAAACTAAATACAAACGAGTACAAAGCGAGAACAACTCGGCTACCAACGAGTACAAAATAAGAACAAACCTATGTAATTACCAAATATTTCAGTGGTTAAGATGTAATTTCAAAAAAATAACAAGGAGATTGGAGCTATAGCTAGGGTTTTGAAGCCCTAGCAGTTGCTGTCATCCCTCTCTCTCAATCTCACGCACTTATTCGTTCTCTTGATCTCTCTCTCGTTTATCGCCGTCAAAACACTCTCCCTCCCTCGCGCTCTCTCGTTTGTCTCGATCTCTCTCTCACACATCACTGCCGTTGTCGACCAAAATAATTTTCCACCATAATCTCTCTCGTTAAATCTCAAACAAAAGAAAGAAGCAAAAGACAGAATGAAGTACAAGTGCAAAAAAAAAAAGAATAAAAGAAGAGAAAAGTTAAACAAGGTGAGTGAATAGGGAAGAGTGAGGAAGAAGAAGAGAAAAGAACAGAATCGCTAGAGAGCAATGAGGAGAGAGGAGAGAGAAAGCATGCGAAAAACACTTTATACACTCTGAAAATTTAAATTGAGAGTGTTTATATTTTAGTGATTGTTTAGGTTAATTTTTTGTTTCTGAAATTTAAATACTCAAAGTAAAGATGTAGGGTATTTTACTCAAAATAAAATACCATAACAGAAAATAAAATTATTCGTAATAATTTTGGCATAATTGTGGTGGATGGTGAAGTCATTTCATTTGTATTATTGGGAGACCACAGAAATGGATGATGTTGAAGGAATAAAAAGGAAGGCCAATTGTGTTGTATGAGTTGAGGTTGAATGAAATGGTCACTACTTGGCCCCCAACTCCCACAAACATAGCAGCACTCATTAGTTGCCGCATGGACGTGACCTTGAGGAGACCTCTGTACAAGCAATACAATACAATATTTGACCATGTTTCCATAATTTCTTTTTTTTTTTCAGTTTCATTCCCAATTTTGTTTATTTAACAAGTGCTTTTTGAAAGCAAAATTGTTGTCATTTTCATTTTATGTGCTTGAATCCTTTTTTTTTTTTAAATTCCATCAATATTTAGTTGTAATTTATTTGATCAGAAAATACTTTTGAGGTTAAAAAACAAAACAAACGAGAAAAAGGGAGAAAGGCAATTAGGAGTCTATCACTTGGATTGCATGAAACTGTGGTTTTTCTAAATTGTATTCATGAATTGAACTGAATGAATAAAAATGATCACTTTCCAATTTTCACAAACATATATATTTTTCCGATTTTCTCTATTTTATTTTTCTATTTCGATTACTTTTATTAGATATCTCTATCACTATTACATGCATTTCATAAAAATCGGCTTTTCTTTTACTAAATTGAAGCAAAGTAAAATGGTTTGAAGACAAACTTGTTAGTCAATAGTCATTATTGATACAATTGAAGTCCACTTTTTTGGGTGCACAAAGCTTGAATCCAACCATAATTGGGGTCCTATTACTTGCAAGTCGCCGTCAAATTATCGATGGAAACATATTTGTCAATTGTTCAAAAGAAAAAAAAAAGATGGAAACATATTTGTCTTCAACAATATTGATAAACAGAGGTTTTTGGATGAGTCCATTTGGACAAACTATTACAATTTTGGTGCTCAACTGGAGACAGATGAAGACAGGTTAGAATTACAGAAACTACAACTCCTTTGAAGATTAAAATCAGACGGCTATGGTTTCTCCTGCACTATCTTTGTCTCGATCTCAGCCGTGGAAACAGGATAAAAATTAGATATTGAAGTTTCGAAAGTGAAACCATGCTCAAGCAGGTTTCGCAAGTGGACGTGGATAGAAATGGTTTTGGACGGAAGCCGGTAATTGATGTTGAGATTCCAGCTGTACATGAAAAATATTAACCTAAGTTATTTTAATAACTTTTTTAATTGACTCCAATTGAACTATTCATGTCTTATCTCATGGTGTCATTATCTTCTTTCCAAAACGTTAATTCAATGATACACACTCCACTGGTGTTTACCTAAGCACACTTTCACTTAATCAAACAAGCCGTTGGCTTGGTTCAATGTGTTGAACCAAAGATTGATTTAACGATAACAAAACATTAATGTATGTTGTTGAAAACGTTGGAGCAAAGAGCAATCAAGTTTGATAATTAAACAAGTGATAGAAAGAGCAAAGAAGCAGTTACCAAATCAACTTTTATGCTCTACTCGAGTAATCCAACTTTCCAGGAGAAGAAATTGTTGGTAGATCACACAAGCAATTCATCAATCTACTCGGGTAATCCAAGATTCAAGAAGATGCATAACTTAGTCAATTACCCGACCAACTCAATGCTCTACTCAAGTAACTAAGATGCACATGGGACAAAAATGTCACATTTCCAATTGAGTAACTCACACATGTACTCCGACAATCGTTCAATTAAGGAACATATTTCTCAAGTTTCTACTCAAGTAAATATTTCTTGTACTCGAGTAATTGAGAGATGAAGTCAAGATGAAGAAAGGTCAACGAGAACAAAGCTCTCTAATGGTGTTTTTCAAATGTTGTCAAGTGACTTACTTGAGTAACTCAAAGTTCAACTCGAGTGAGCGGTTATAATAGAACAATAAAAGCTACAAATTTCAAAATGTAATGGCTACTTTCTTATCTCTAACAGCTAGAGCGACAAGAGAATGTATAAATACTTCTCCAACACTTCGGAAACATAGAGGGAACCCACTTGGCACTTGCACGTATTGCAAACATCCATCAAGAATTAACAACATTAAAATCATCATTTATGGGTAGGTTTGAGCATTCATTATTCATGTATACTCTTTGATGTTCTTGTGAGATATTGTGAACTTATCATTTTGTATTCAAATCATTTGTAATTTTTGAGAGAACTTCTTGCAATCAAGGAGATTACAAGAAAGGGTTTAACATAGTTGTACCTTAGAGAAAACAATTAGATTGGGGAGAGTTCTTAGATAGTTTGAAAGTGATCTTGGGAGAGGTTCTCACTTTGCCTAGAATAGTGATTGAGGTTGTAAAGGTTCTCACTTGGCCATTGAAAAAATGATTGCGTATTTGTGAAGGCCTTTGAGAGGTACATTAGTCGAAAAATCTTAAGTGAGTATACTTAGGTACTGGATATAGGCAAAAAAGTTGCTAAACCACTATAAATCGCTTGTATTCTTTGTTCTTCTTCTTACTCTTATTCATTCAAGCTTTCATAATACAAGTAAAATCAAGGAAAGAGCAAGAAATCAAAAAGAGTTCAACAAAGTGTCAATCCACACTATTCACCCCTTTAGTATGGATACCAATAATGTTACACAATGGTTGAGGCTTTGTTTGGCTTGTGGTTTGAAAAAGTACTATAAGATTTGAAGGGAGGCTTTTGGGTTCTCGTATGTCTTTAGGCACTGGATTATGTCCATTTTTTAATCTGACCAGATGTCCATTCTTTTCAATGGTGAGCCTTCCAGATATTTTTCTTGTTTAAGAGGAGTTCGCCAAGGGGACCTTTTATCCCCACTGTTGTTTTGTTTGGCTGAGGATTTTTTAAGCAAAAAGATTGCCTCTCTAATGCGGATGGGTAGCTTGGAGTCTATGATTTTTGGTAGGCATTCTTTTGCAACATATTTGTTTTATGCAAATGATGTTCTATTTTTTGTAAGGCATCTATGAAGAATCTTGCGGCTCTCAGCGATCTTTTTGCTGAGTATGGTAGGCTTTCGGGTCAGATGGTGAGCTTGGAAAAATTGAATATTTTGTTGGATCATGGGTGATCAGCATTAAATTCCTTTTATGTTTTGATGATATGCAAAACATTTGACTTGAAGAGAAACACGTTGGAAGGCTCGGAATTGTGAAACAAAGATGTTGACGCCGATAATGTACGTTACAATTAGTACAACCTATGTCACAGTGAAGAGCAACGTACATGAAAAATGCACAACGTACGTAGACATGGAGCTGAATACAAACAGAAGCAACTGGAATGCTGAAGTGCCAATACAATGTACGTTAGAGAATTACAATGTACATCATCTGGAGATATGACTATGATCAACATACGTCAAGGAAGAACAACGTATGTAGACCTGGAGAATTTGCAGACAATGTACGTAGGGTTTGTTCGATGTACGTTATGAACGGTCCAAAAGGCTGCAACTGCTATAAACTCACTCCAAGGGCTAGTTTCTTCAAGGCAACAGTCATATGGCTTAGAGAAGATATAAATACATCAAGGAATGGCAGAAAAACGTGGATAATCATATGCTTTCAAGTCTCAAATATTTTCATCATTCTATCACCCCAAAACACCAAAATCAAGCTAGAGAAAAGATCAAGAGCATTATATCAACATATCAACTCTAACATAGAGCTTTCAATTTTTTTTTCTACAAACTCTTTGAAAGTGGGGAAAGGTTGGTTGTGAACATATAGAAAAGAACATTGTAATGACTTTAGAGATTTGAGCCGAAATCAACATTGGGTAGGCTTTAGAAAGATGAGTCGTAATCAACCTTGTAGGCTTTATAGGGGTGAGCCGTAATCAACCTTATAGGCCTTAGAAGTGTGAGCCGCAATCAACCTTGTTGGCTTTAGAGGTGTAAGCTGCAATTAACCTTGATGTAAGACTTTGTTGGATTGAGCCAGAATCAATCATCATTACAGTGAAAATCCTAAGTGAGACTTTGGTAGTAGACATAGGCATGGTTGACCGAACCACTATAAATTGCAGTGTTGTTTTCTCTCTTCACTTCAACTCTCTTTCGCTCTCCAAACTCAACCAACGCATCCCCGGGAAAACTCTCCAACATATTTATGTTGGCAAGTAGGTGACACAGTGGCGAACAACAATTTTGCATGCAAAATTTGGTATGCGGCTTGGTTATTTGCCTTT
>CAODLS011299013.1:0-11171 GCA_948243855.1 Flueggea neowawraea | reverse complement strand
TTTTTTCTTTTTGGAGGAGGTATCATTTCATCCAAGTTTTTGTCCGCAATCCATAGTTAACTTTTGTTTGAAGGGTTAATGTATAGATTGTACACTAACTTGTACCTTTCAAGAGAGTAATATGGGCTGACATATTGATCGACAAGTTCATTGTTGTGGATGATTGATGTAAGTGCATGAGCACAAGGAAGTCCGTTTAACTGCCACCTACGACAAGTGCAAGTCTGCTCCTGCATATTGCAAATGTATGGGTCGTCACCTCCGACAACGCTAACATTCGGGCCTTATGGATAATGAGGGGTATACAAAGGGAGGAGCTCCGCTGTCTTCTCTAATTTCTTAAGAATCTTAGTGACGGTTTGCTGATAATTGCAACTGTTTTAATGTAGTCTTTGATTGCTGCTTTACGATTGATGGTTGGCAAGAAGAGAATAGAGGATATATAGGCGGAATAGCCGGTCAATTAAAGGAGCATTTTCCTGATGCATCTTACTTGGCGTTTCATTTCCGCGAGGGAGAGACGCAAAGCCAAATAGCGGAAGTGCTTTCAGAGTATGATATGATTGTGATGGAGTATCCGCGGCAGTATGAAGGCTGTCCGTTGCTTACCATGGAGATAATTCACCATCTTCTAAGATCAGCTGATAGTTGGCTTTCGCTTGGGCAACGGAATATTCTTATAATGCATTGTGAACAGGGTGGCTGGCCAGTTTTGGCTTTTCTGCTGGCCGTATTGCTGATTTATAGGAAGCTTTACAGTGGAGAGCAGAGGACCTTGGAAATGATATACCGACAAGCACCCCGTGAGCTTTTGGAGATGCTGTCTCCACTGAATCCCATTCCATCACAATTGCGGTATCTGTAATACATATCTAGGAGGAATCTTGCCTCAGAATGGCCTCCATTGGATAGAGCTCTTACCCTGGATTGTATAATCCTGAGATTTATCCCTAATTTCGATGGAGAAGGTGGTTGTCGTCCGATTTTTCGGATTTATGGACAGGATCCTTTTCTTGTTTCGGATAAATCTGCAAAAGTTCTTTACTCAACTCCCAAGAAAAGTAAAAATGTCCAGGCTTTTAAGCAGGTGATCTTTTCATGTTTTGTTTACTCTTCTTCCCCTCTGTTTGGAACTTCATATTCATGCTGATTTTTCAGAAAGTCACATTTGCAGATATTTAATCTGTTAATATGCGCTCTTGCTGTAGCATTGGTGTTAGGTCTTCAATATTGTTCTCTGGGACAACATACACAATATCATTTTTAGATTGGAGACTGAAAAGGAAATTTTGAGTGGGAAGTAGCTAAAAGAAAAGAGTAGGAACAAAGTTTGATGACTAATAATCAGAAGGAATCTTCCTTTTTAACAGCACAAATTTGCCCAGTAGGTTTTTAGTCATAGTATTCAATAATGTTCTTAAAAGGATTGATGGGACCAGTTTGTGCATGGATGTGATGACATAACCTTTTTCTTTTGACAAATAATTATATACATAGAGATTACAGCAGGGGGTCGTATTCTTGTATTTAACATATTTGTGTTACATAAGCCGGAAAACTTCAAGATTGGGATTTCATCAAGGAGACTTTAAGTGATTTGTGCTAAAGACTGAATTATATTGATTTAGTTGCCTTATTTTGAATATATTTCAGTTTAGTAGACAGGCAGGCCAACCTTTGTGCTTCATGTGATTATTTATTCACTTTTTTCACATTTTAACATTGTCCTGTGTTGAGAAATCCTAAATATGCATTTGGACCATTTGAAACGTGGATTAAGTTTTTCTTTTAAATTGGATGTCAGAATAGCTTCATGTGCTGCCATAGCAGTGCTATTCAACAGATAATAACTTTCCTGCCAATGGCTTGTTATCTTGCTCAATTATTCTATGGGTCTAATGATATTTAGTCAAGTTGTATAAGTGCTTTCTTTGTCTTCTTGATTATTGAAGAAGCTGTAGTCATTCCACTGACTCCTTGTGTAATTTTTAGTTGAGTTAATCTGAGCTCAATAGCAAGCATGGAAAATCAAAAATTTCTTTTGACCTTGTTCATTTGCTGTATGCGAGAATTGGTTTTGTGCTCTAATACATTGATTGTTTTCCCTTGCTGCCAAGGTTTTTGCTTTTCTTTCTGGTTTCTATTGATATTGGTATTAAACCTATGTTCTTTCTTAAAAACCTAGTGATTGGTTTTGCTTATCTAATAATATTTCATGAACTCCTTTCCATTTTATTGCAGGGAGAATGTGAGTTAGTTAAAATAGACATCAATTGTCATATTCAAGGTGACGTTGTGCTTGAGTGTATCAGCTTAAATAATGACATGGACCGTGAAATTATGATGTTTCGAGCTCTGTTTAATACAGCTTTTATCAGGTCAAATATTTTGATACTCAATCCTGATGAGATTGATGTATTATGGGATGTCAAAGATCAATTTCCTAAGGGCTTTAGAGCAGAGGTGATATTTTTATCTGATATATTTAACAATTCTGTTTCTGCTATTTTTCCTTTTGTTTCATTTCTTTTCTTTTTTCCCTTCTTTTTGTTGCTTTCTTTTAACTTGAAGTGTATTCTCTTGCTGAAGATTCTTTTCTCAGAGATGGATGCTGCCGCTTCTGTTGTTGCAGTAGATTTCTCCGGCTTGGATGAGAAAGAAGGTCTTCCAGTTGAAGCATTTGCTAAAGTCCAACAAATAAGTTCTTCAAACAAGTCAGATGAAGATTTATGGCAGTGCCTAGAGCATAGCCCTCAACAGATGGAGACAAGTCCGAGAAAGCATCAGGAGCGAAAGAAGAGTGCAGTCCTGGAAAGTAGCTTGAAAAACTCCATCTCTGCAGTGCAAAATGTTGAATCTGTACCCTCACCAGATATATCTTCTGTTACTAATGTGGGTAAGGAGGCTGCCCATCAAGTTTCCAATCAATCTGATATCTTGCAGCAGAACACACCCCAGGTATCTGCAGAATCTGGTCGTCTAGCTTCACCACATGTTCAGCCCTTGTTTGGAGGTGATAAGATTGATCACACTGGAGCAGCTACTTCTGCTTCAGATTGACTCTTGGCTGTCTCATCTGGAACTCAGACTGATGATTTGGAGCCAAAAACTACTTCTGTTTCAATATCAACGCCTTCATAGCCTCTACCGAAACCTGAGATGCCTTCCACTACCAAAATTATTCCTGCACCAAAGCATCACTCTGTTCCAGGACCAGCAGGTCCTTCTTTGATCAAAGAGAATGAAACCTCATTAACCAGTCACCAGTCAAATCTACCACCCCCTTCCCCTCCTCCTCATCCTCCTTCAGCACCTCAGCCAACTTCAATGCCACCTAGAACCAAAAATGCTACAAACATTAAAGCTGGACCTCCAACACCACCTCCTCCTCCAGTTCCGCATCTGAACAGTAGTGCTTCTAATGTAAGAGCTGGACCTCCAACACCATCTCCTCCTCCATTTTCGCCTCTGAACAATAGTGCTACTAATGTAAGAGCTGGACCTCCAACACCACCTCCTCCTCCAACGCCGCCCTTAAAGGAGAATAATGTCATAAAAAATGGGTCTCCTCCACCCCCACCTCCTCCTATTTGTTCAGGACAAGTTTCCTGTCAGAATAGCTCATCTCCAATGCCGCCACCACCGCCACCTCCTCCCACTTTGTCGTCGAATTCCCCAAATGCCTCTTCCACACCCCCTCCTCCAGTTCCTTCTGCACCTCCTCCTCCCATATCCTCTGGTAAAGGAGTTTCAAGGACAGGAACTCCTGCACCACCATTCAGCTCTCCCCCTGCTCCTAGCACCAAGGGGTGCTTATCCCGCACTATTAGTTCAAAAAGCAACCAGACTAAAAAGCTTAAGCCATTGCACTGGTTGAAGTTATCAAGAGCTGTGCAAGGAAGCTTATGGGCTGAGGCGCAAAAATCTGGTGAAGCCTCCAAGTAGTAACTGCTTTCTGAGGTGACATCTATAACATGGTGAACTGTGCTTTATTTATGCTTTTTTTGTAGTTCTCATTTATTTGTCATTCTCCCACACAGGGCTCCAGAAATTGACATATCAGAACTTGAGAATCTGTTTGCAGCAGCAGTTCCAACATCAGATCAAGGTGGAAAATCGAGTATGCGTAGTTCACGTGGTGGACCTAAAATCGACAAAGTGCAACTGGTAATTCAATATTTAAGTTTATGCTGCATAGTTTCTACCTTAATTTTTATTAGTTGATGCAGTCTGCAAATCATCTTTTCTTTTTG
This sequence comes from Flueggea neowawraea, assembly GCA_948243855.1. Taxonomy (NCBI): domain Eukaryota; kingdom Viridiplantae; phylum Streptophyta; class Magnoliopsida; order Malpighiales; family Phyllanthaceae; genus Flueggea; species Flueggea neowawraea. The sequence goes on along the minus strand of CAODLS011299013.1, from coordinate 6,918 downwards.
GGGCCACCATTCATTCATAGTGATGTTATATGCTAAGATTACTGCAAACAAAACATCTTACTTTAAGGCGCTTCTCTTACCAGCCGACTATGAATGTTGCAGTATGAAGCATATCGCATTTTGTCTAATTGTACAATCTTAATTATATATGAAAAATTAACCAATTATAGCACAGTGTAAGTGATCATTCCAGGTTCTTATTATATACTCATATTTATGCTAGCAGTTTCACATGGACCCAGGTGTTGAAATGTTATCTAAGGGATTGGGATAATTATCATGAAAACATTTTCTTTCTCTGATAAAGAAAATATGTGACTATCACAAATCAATTTGCTTATGTATCACAAGTCTGATTTACATAATCTATTTCTTCATCAACAAAGACCCTATTGCTTCTGTTGACTATTACAAAGAATTTGGATTTTCTGCCTTAAGGGCGATGGCTGGGAAACAAATTCAGTCTGCAAGTTGATAATGCTTCATTCTGAGATGTGCTTAACATTGAGGATGAACTGAGTTACCTTTAGTATTTGTTGACGTTATATAATGGAATTTTGATAAAAGTTAATATTATATGTACTTTTATAACTCTCAATTCAATATTATTTCTGTATAGATTGAACACAGACGTGCATACAATTGCGAGATCATGCTTTCAAAAGTGAAATTGCCACTTCCTGATTTAATGGTAAGCTAATTTATTATTAACAGCATGCACCTCCTCCTTGCTTGTCTGTTAATACTCAATTGTTCTTTATACATGGATTTAGTATTATCATACTTTCGAATCTGCAAAGCAATTGCCACTAATTGCAAAGGCAATGTCTTGACTTTCTTACTAAACATGAATCCTATAAATTTGATTGTTTAGTTCGTCATCTCTTCTTTCCTCTCTGGTCTCTAAAAATGATTCCGTTACTCCTGTTGTGGACTTATTTTCTGTCTCTTGTTTACTATTCTGTTGGAATTTTGACAGAGTTCAGTGCTTGCCCTTGAGGATTCAGCATTAGATGTTGATCAAGTTGAAAACCTCATAAAATTTTGTCCATCAAAAGAGGAGATGGAACTACGTAAGGTGATACAATATTCATTCAGTGCTTTTCTCTATCCTGTATCATTGAGCTTTTAACTAATAATTTTCTACAATTGATAATGAACAGTGGACAGAATTTAGTTGATAGAGTATTGTCTGTTTTTGCTTATGGTTTTGTTTATGTGTAGGGCTATACTGGTGAAAAGGAAAAGTTGGGAAAATGCGAGCAGCTACATAATGTTGCATATCCTTTGATTTTTTTTCTTTTAGTAAAGGCTTTGATCTTGTTCAAATATTTATTTTGACTAGGTATATTTTCTGATAACTTTACCTTTGACTATATAAAGAAAAGGCAAAAACATGAAGCTGAGATTGTTGTATGCTAGCATGAAACTGCAGTGATAATGATGCAAATTCATCATCAGAAATGATATTCTTACCCTACTGATGGTTTTTTTCCCTCTTTTGCTTTTATTTTGTTAAAATCTCCCTTTCATTGTTTTCTTTACTTTTACTGCAAACTAAACAGGATTAGCAATTATAGCAATTACTGTAGTCTATGAGCAATTAAAAAATTTACAGATTTATAATCAATATGATGTTCATAGATAACTAAAATTATTTGTGTTAATAGTAAATTTGAGTAATCAAATCTTTTTTTATTTTTTGATGCCGTAGCTTTGGGTGGAGGGTTATTTTGCAGTTAAAAGCTTACTTATTTACTTGTGATTCAAGATTAAATTAGTATGTCCATTCTTTTATTCTTCAAATCTTTATTATGAAAAATAACATATATACCCATAGGATTGAGTAAATGTAAAAAGAGGAGGCAATGTTTCATGGTCAATCTTTACTTGGCGTTATTTTGCAAATTCATCAGTATCAATGAAATGAAGAAAATAATTTTCTACTGCTTTTTTTTTTTAATCTTCAATTGTGCTTTCATGATTGCGCTTCTTGAAAAATTGAACAATCAAAGCTTTTTTGGCTGATATTAACATTTTTTTTATCAAGATTCCTGATTTTAACATTATGTAATTTTGTATAGATATTTTGTAATTCATAGTTTTCATCACTAGTCTAGCTGACCGGATTAAAGGCCTGTGAACTAGTTCCCGAACTGGGCTTAGTGATGAAAGGAAAACAATTAGTAAAAATCATTTGATCTGGTTCCAAAGTTTAGTAAGGCTATACATCTTTATATGCATACATCTATGAGGGGGTACATTTTTTTGTCAATTCCACTAATATTTAGCCTGTTTTTGGTAAATATGGTTAATTACACATATGTATTTAGTAATTATGAGGATGACTTGATAGCTGATATAATGATGAGAATTTTTGTCTTCACCATGGAGATTTGTCAACTACTACACTTAGCCTCAATTGCTGTCCATTCTCTAATTATTATTTTATGGATCATGTCGGCAGTTCTTCTTGGAGTCGATGAAAGTACCCAGAGTAGAATCCAAGCTCAGAGTTTTCTCATTCAAGATGCAGTTTCACTCCCAGGTTAGGAAGTTATTCAGTTTTCTATTTGCATATTATTATGGTATCTTTCTTCCATAATGACTTTCTTTTTAGGTATCTGACCTTAGAAAAAGCCTGAATGTAGTCAACTCTGCCACAGAAGAGGAAAGTGATAAAAATAAACTTTCTGTTCTCGCTTTCTTTGTTACTGTACTAGTTGATGTTCTTCAAGTGTTTATTTGTAGTATTTCTGAATTGATGAACTTAATCAGATCAAGGGTTCTGCCAAATTGAAGAGAATTATGCAGACTATTCTATCACTTGGAAATGCCTTGAACCAGGGAACTGCAAGGGGTAAGTAAATATTCTGTTCAGTTCAGTATTTCTTTTATGGGTAATAAAATGTAGAGATTCTGGTTATCAGGCCACTCTATGCTTTAAGGCTTTATAAATAAACCTTTTGAATCATATTTTGCTTGGTTTTACTTTTTATTGCTTGATAGCAAGTTATCTATGATATAATATTTGTTTCCACTCCAAGTTATCATCAAAAAGATAATATTTCTTTTCACACTTGAATTATATCATACCTTAGACGTGTGACAAATAATGTCCCAATTGACCTGTAATGACTTTTTATTTATAGGTTCTGCCATTGGATTTAGGTTGGATAGCCTTCTCAAACTGACAGACACACGGGCAAGGAATAATATGATGACTCTCATGCATTATCTCTGCAAGGTATGCACTTTTAGTATGGTAACTCCTAATGTGATTTGGGCTATAGTGCCTTTGTATTTTTTATTCTGTATCCATGTGGAAGATTATGAAGATTATATATCTATGCCATCCATTTCTTAGGTGCTCGCAGATAAACTACCAGAAGTTTTGAATTTTTCCAAAGATCTTGTCAGTTTAGAACCCGCATCAAAGGTACAATTGGTTGCTATATTGATTCATCTAGCAAAATTTAGGAAGCATCTGATAACTCATAATAATTGTGTCTACTTCACGCAGATACAATTGAAATTTTTGGCAGAGGAAATGCAAGCCATAAGCAGAGGATTAGAAAAGGTTGTACAGGAACTTTCCACCTCTGAAAATGATGGACCTATATCAGAAAATTTTCGAAAGGTATACTAAGAAAATTAAACTATTCTTTTGTGTGCTTATAGAGAAAAATGATCTATATTATAATGCCATCAGTCACAAAAAATTTTATGCCCAACTTGTACCCAACTCATCAATGTTTTTTTGGTGACAGCATAGGTGAATTTTATACGAGGAACAACATGGGAAGAACAAAACATTTTGCATGCTGCAAGCATGCATAGTTGTCATTGCTTTTTCACAAATATGGCATTAAGATATGCAAAAATATGATAGCGCAGGACTGCTGAACTTTATGTAACTGTTCACGGAGATAGCTCTGAAATCAATTTGACCCAAAAATGCGATTCCCATCAGATAGTTTAGGTTATTTACAGTATATGTTTCTTATTTCTGATTGATATAGTAAACTTTATCTGACCATATACCTTAGTAACTCCAATTTAAAGTTGAGTTGATCACCTAAAATGTGAAACAGAAAAATTGATGATGGATAGTAGGAGCATATAGCTTTACTACGAATTTGAGTTATATAACGGAGTACCAAAAGCTGCAGCAAAATATTTATCATTAAACTCTCTCTGTGTATCCGTGCGCATATGTGCATTCATATTATCATGTCATCTTCTGCATGTTCATATATACAAGCAAGTTCTCATTTTTGTGCATGATATGATTGTTCAGATTTCAAAGGAGTTCCTTTGCTTTGCTGAAGCTGAAGTGAGAGCATTGGCTTCTCTTTTCTCTGGAGTGGTAGGTCTTAAACTTTTCCTCAGTGCTTAGAGTTTTCATAACATTATGCCGTGTATGCTTAAATTGGGCCTCGATGTTATCACAGGGTAGAAATGTGGATGCATTGATCCTTTATTTTGGAGAAGATCCAGCTCGTTGTCCCTTTGAGCAAGGTACTTCTAATTTACATCCATCTGTTGTGCCATTTAACTTTTTGTGTTTTCTACTTTTCTTAAGGATAAAAAAGAAGTTAGGGACTTGGAATAAAACTATGATGCCTCCATTTGTGTTACAAATTGTAACTATATAAATCAGTTAAAATATATAATTGATTAATCTGACATTTGGTCATGTGTTGGATAACTAATTTTTGGTGCATAATGTGAGATTGTTAGGAATTTATTTCATTTCCTTTTTGCCTTAACTTCTCCTCTAACGTTTCTGAATTAATATTGATAAATTGATCTTATTTTGACATGTGCAGAAGTTTAAACCAGTCTGCATCTGTTGTTTTAGTTAATGTTCTGGTTTTACTTTCTGTGTGGGACATTTTAGTTTTATCAAACTAATGTTGTAATTTTAGAAAAGCAATTGATTCATTACTGCTTGTCAGCATAGTAACAGGATGCACATCTTCTGTCAGCTTAATGTGAAATTCTTGTGTCATTTCTCCATCTTATTGTCAGTAGTTTAATTATTGACCCCAATTTAAAGGTTCAATTAACTTGCGATTCTTTGGAAATGAAATAGGTTTCCATATGATATTATATTTTTTGTATCGACATATATTTTGAAAATTTGTGTGAACTCTTTTAGGGAAAAAATCAATGCTGAAGTGATGTCTCTTCTATTTGTAATTGCAATGTTTGATGGAGATTTTATTCATATTAAGCAAAACACAAGTCAAGTGCCTTGGCTTCTGTTACATTCTTTTGCATTTATTCCTTTAAAATACAAATAGAAAGGAAATATCGAAGATACAGTGCCATTTGTTCCAAATTTATGTTTGATTTCAGTAAGAATGAACAATTCAGGCTCTAGGCATTAGACAGATTAACTTCTTCTGTTTCAATTTAGTAACCTAAATATCAATACACTAAAAAAAAACTAAATATTGATACAGTTGGATATTTGTGCAACAATATTGTTTAGTTTTATTACTTGCTCTAACTGATTAGGGATTATAATTTTCTTGTTAAAAAAGTTATATTAAATCGCCATAAAACCTCCTTATGGCCTTTATATTTTCTTAGTTTAGCTCTAGCATAACAGAGAAAGTCAAGTTATCTTTTCAAATGAAGGGTTCCATATTTTATTTAACTGATTCACCTTATGCTGACCAGTGCATCTATCAACAATGTAATTGACATGAAGCTTAAATATTTGTTATTAACGTGAGTAATTTTATTTGAAGTAGTTTCTATACAAATGTTTTTTTATGGTGCAGTTTCTAAATTCGATTCAACATCTTTCTATTTATTGTGATGATTTTATTATCTTTCAAGTATTCTTGCTTGATTTTTCTTTATCCTGTACTTAATTCAGGTTCATATTCTCTTTTTTTTTCCCCCCTGCCTAATTTGATTTGATGACTGTGACCATCTTTACTGCTTTCTTGTAACTTTTTGAAAATATATCTGCAGTTGTTTCAACTTTGCTCAATTTCGTGAGATTGTTCAACAAAGCCCATGAGGAAAACTGCAAGCAGCTTGAGATAGAAATGAAAAAAATCTACTGAAAATAAGAAGTCGAAAATAGGAGCTTCTCATAAAGATTCAGAATCCTTGATACAAAAGGGCGTCCAGAGTAGCAGTGTCAAATAATTAATCTTCAAATATTAGCTGTTTTCCCTCCTAGCTAGGCGAAGAACTAAAGCATGGCTGAAGCATCAATTACAGAGACATAAGTGGTCAGTTAGGGATTTCATTAAGTTATAGAGGCCAGTAGGCTTAACCTGAAAGTAGGTTTGGCAGTATGGAGAGATAAAATTGACTCTGAAGTCTAAGGTCAATAATGTCTGCAGCAAGGTTAGTAACAACTATGCTTCAATTTCGCCACTAGTTTGATATGTTCATTTAGTTGTTAATGTAACCATCTTTCTTTTTGATAACTGTTTGTTGTTTATGGTGCAGAACTGAAGCCTGCATGACCATATCACCGGTTGGAAACTTGTCTATTATTCTCTCTCAAAATTAATTGTAGATAATTATTCAAGGTTCGGGAACTTCTGCAATCCTGTTCTTGGTCACTCAGGTTTGATTTTCTGATCTTCCAGAAATTATGTTGCTTGTATGTATGCAGATTCTTTTTGTATATACACACCTTTTCAGCAACATTTAGCCTCCAATAATCAATAAATCTTAACAAACTGCTTTCAAAAGGATTGTCTACATATTTTGCTGAGTTACTTTTTTAGTGAATCCTCCATGTCCTAGGAACTAGAACAAGGAGAGAAACTTCAATAAGTGTGCTGTTTTTGCATCAAAACGCAAGAACATTTCTTCGATTACGAGACAGGTCTCTGCATATTCATGAATTTTTATTTGGTTATCTTCTCAGTAAATCAGTTC
>CAODLS011298665.1:0-13661 GCA_948243855.1 Flueggea neowawraea | reverse complement strand
AAAATATTTTGAATACATCATTTCTCCACCTATCAAAAATGATTTGAGAAATTTTTTTAAAACTTCTTTTCTCCCCCTATATAAATCAAAACAATATATAAAAAAAAAATGAAAGGCATTGAGTAAAGTGGAAAGATAGTACCAAAATTGGCATCTCCAATAATTTAGGATCTTTGCTCCAAGGATGTTAAGCCTTCTTGAATGGAGACCCGCTCTGATACCATTTATTGGAGAATTTTCCCGGGGATGCCTTGGTTGAGTTTGGAGAGCAGAAGTGAGTTGAAGTGAGAGAGAAAACAACACCAATAATTTATAGTGGTTCGGCCAATCATGCCTACGTCCACTACCTAAGTCTCACTTAGGATTTCCATGATCTCGAAGATTGATTCCGGCTCAATCCAACAAAGCCTTACACCAAGGTTGATTACGGCTCACACCTCTAAAGCCAACAAATTTGATTGCGGCTCACACATCTAAAGCCAACAAGGTTGATTGCGGCCCACCCATCTAAAGCCTACAAGGTTGATTACGGCTCACCCCTCTAAAGCCTACAAGGTTGATTACGGCTCACCCCTCTAAAGCCATTACAATATTGTTTTCTCTAGGCTTACAACAAACCTTTCTCACTCTCAAAGTGTTTACAAAATTTTTGCAAAAAATGAAAGCTCTATGCTAGGAGTACATGTGTTTTATTGATGTTCTTGATCTTCTCTCTAGCTTGATTTGGTGTTTTGGAGTAAGGAGAATGATTAAAATGATTGGGACTTGAATCCATATGATCATCCAAGTTCTTCTGTCATTCTTTGATGTATTTATAGCCATTCCATTCAATATGATCGTTGGAATGCATTTTTTCTGTTGCAGCTTTCTGGGTTGATGATTTACTCGAGTGACACATTTTGATTACTCGAGTGATCGGATGCATTGATTACTCGAGTGACACTTCTTGTTACTCGAGTGACACCTTGAACTCTGCCTTACTCGAGTGATATGGCATATGGATTACTCGAGTGACACTTTTCTTATTACTCGAGTGAGTAGCTTCAGCTCGTATCCCATTTCTCTATTCTTCGTGCATTACTCAAGTGATGACTTGGCTTACTCAAGTGAAATAAACTGGACACAAATGTTACTCGAGTGAATATACATCTTACTCGAGTGAGATTTTGACAATATCATTTAGTTCATCATCAAAACACATAAAAGATATTTAATGTTGATCAACCATGATCCAACAAACAGTCTTTTGAATCCCCAAGGACCACGAGGAATCCTCGATAGAGCAGGTGCTTAAAGAACCAACAACCTAACGGTTCCACTCAGTGACTACGAGGCATTGAGAAAGAAAAATGAGGAAAATAGGAGAATGTTGAAAGAGATAATGGTTATGTTCAAGGACAAAACTCCTCCGACCAACATCCTTCCACCTTCTCATGCACTCACCAAGAGTGAGGGTGCTATCGAAAGGCAAAAGAACTCGGAGGAAGAACAACCATTAAACCACCAACCACAAGTTCCTGAATCCCAATAGCCCTACTTCTGAGAGGCATGAAATCCACGTAAGAAAAGAAAGAATGTTTCATTCTCGTAGGAAGAGAGAGCAATAACAAGAAGTTATGGACAGCACTTGCAAGGAAGTTCCTAGAGCTCCACTAAGAAGGCGGAGCTACACAACCAGTCCATGGCAAACACAAGGGATATGGTTGATATCCAAAAGATAGTCAAATGTGTTAAGTTTCATTTTGATGATGATGAATGCAAAACATCCATGAAATAGGTGCAAAGCTACATACTTGCTCATATCTAGCCATAAAGCACCTTGTGAGCCATCAAAGCGCGTTGAAGGACGTATAGCTATGTCCTATGCACACATCAAAACCTACAAAGCACGTAGACGTGTATGGCAGTGAAGGCAGAAAGCATTAGATCTTTCTCTAAGTACGCAGTAGTTGGTACTACGCAAGTTGACAAGCATCCAGATTGATGAGTAGGGCTGGCAATTTTTGACACGTTTATGACACGATAACATGATTACGGTGTACATGATTATGACACGACACAAATGATGCAAAATCAATTTTTTTAATGTTTTTGTCATGTATAATGATGTGTGATAATAAAATGGTAAGACACGATTACGACACGACTAACACGAATTGTCACCCCTATTGATGAGGAGAAAGCCAAGGCACACAGATGCACGTTGAGATGAATGGTGTGGGCGTTGATGAGCAAAGATGTGATCATTAAAGCAAAGCTCAACGCACGTAGAAGGAAAATGCAACGCACGTAGACGGAGATGACATGTGATTGAAGTAAAGCCAAAATTATTGCAGCGTGTCAGAACTTCAAAAAGAGAATATTCTCTGACATGAATTTAGAGAATATCAGAATAGTGAGTCACACACAAAGCATGAAAATACAAAGGTGTCAGATGACGAGAACTGGCCTAGCTGACAAAATCAATATGCTCTTTGGGAATTTGAATTTGAATATTTTTTACATTCCCTAACACAAATCACATGCAAAATCAAAGGTGTAGACTTTGATCAAATGTCTACGTACACAGAACAAAGTGCAACGCACGTAGCAAGCCACTGGGTGAAAATTGCACATTCTGGATATTAGGGCAATGCACGTAGAAGGTGGCACTATGTACGCATAACTCAAGATCAATTCATGCAGTAAAGAAATAAAGCCGAGACCATTGGAGTTCTTTCAATGCACGTAGACCTGCATACACAACACACAAAACCCAGATGGAACGAAGTTCTACGCACGTAGATGGTGGCTACACACGTAGTGAATGGTGATGTCATTACTGAACAGATTTGTTTTATCTCACAACGGCTACTTCGAGACTCTAACGGCTATATTCTTGCAAGTGGCTATAAATAGACGTCCTAGAACAGAAAAGAAGTAAGAGATACCTTTCCTAAGACTTGTTATTCATTTTATCTCTATTCTTTACCTTAGAACTCATTTGAGCTATCTACTTGCTATCTTATTGTTAGGTTGGTGTGAGCTTTAATCTATCAAATCTTTTGGGATTAAATATGTAACAAGCAAGGTTGTTTTCTTAGAGTAGATAGGTTTTCTAATAAGCCTTAGAAAACTAGAGTTTCGGTTTTCTAGTTAATCCCACAAAAACTATTGGTTCGGTTTCCTAGTTGATCCCACAAAAACTAGAGATACGGTTTGCTTGTTGAGCCCGCAAAAACAAGTGTAACGATTTTCTTGTTGATCCCGCAAAAAAAAAAGTTGTTGTAAACATTTTCCTCCACCCGGAAGTGAGGAGTTAGTTGATTGAACTCTCTAGTGAATCTGGAGGAGTGAACGTAGGTCAGGAGGACCAAACCACTATAAATATCGGGCTTTAATTTTCTCTCTCCCTTACTCTGTATATTTACTTTGCCTTACACTTGCTTTATCTTGTTTGTGAATTGGTGGTTTAAAGCTTCCGCATTTACACTTTGATTTTGATTATTAAAAGAACTTTGTTATTTGGGTTATTTGCAAAAAAATCTCAACAAAGTTTTGAACTTGCTAAAAATCCAATTCACCTCCTTTTTGGAGTGTCATTCCATTTTTATTGGGACCAAACTAAGTTTACAAAAGGGATCTTGAAATAAAAGAAGTTAGTACTAGAAGAAGAGAAGCAATAGGAAGGGGAAATCCCTTCACTAAGAAGATTATAGGAAAGCCTCTTCTTCCAAAGTTCAAGATGTCTCAGCTCCTTACCTTTTTAGAAAAGAAGATCTGTGCGAGCATATACAAAATTATAAGTCCATCATGCTCCTATACGAGTGAGAGGATGCAATCATGTGTCGAGTATTCCCAATCACACTAAAGAATGTCGCTCGTGATTGGTTCTATGCACTGAAGGAAACATCTATCTCATGTTTCAACCAGCTAAAAAATGACTTCATTAACACCATAATCAACAACAAGAAGAAGAAGGATACCACTTACTTACTAAGTGTGAGGCAAAGAGAAAGGGAGAGCCTAAAGCAATTCATTTATCAATTTAGGAATGCAACCCTAGATATCCGCGAGTTGCAGCCAAGTGTTGTCGTAGCAACAATACTCGAGGGAACTCAGTCCATTCAGCTCAAAGAATAATTGTCTCTTGATCAACCCAAATTATGGATAACTTATTTACTCGTGCCAACCAATACATAGGGCAAGCATAGATGGTGAAGATAGTTGGCTGGAGGGATGATAGAAAAATGAAGGAGAGAAGTAAATAAGAAGAACCAAACAAGAAGCAAAGAAGAAGATGAACCAAAGAAATTATTAGAAAGACGTGTTGGAATACTCCATTAAATTTTCATTTCCAAGCTCCAACAATATTGAAGGTCTAGTTGGTGGAATAAAATTAGCAAGACAAGTACAAGTTAGAAAATTGGTGGCTTATAACAACTCACAGCTAATAGGGTAACAATTTCAAGAAGAGTATGAAGTAAGAGAGCCAACTATGGCTCAACACTTGAGAAAGTTCCTTCAAAGGAAGCAAGGGCATGAGCAATGAAGTTTAAAGTCCCTAAAAGACCATCATCGAGGAGAGAGAGATTTTAGACACTAAAGAAGGGTTGGAAGATTGGAGGACCCCAATGAAGAATACATGATGACTGAGGAACTTCTATCAAACCCTATAGAAGTTAAGAAGATGAGAGTCCGGGGAGTAAGGTCGACAATGGCAGCAACACATGAGGGAATCTATGGAAAACACTCGGGATTTAGAGCACTTGTAAGATACTTCGAGCAGGGTTTTTTGGCCAACAATGAACGAAGGTGCCTCAAAGAAAATAAAGAAGCATGACAAATTTCAAAGGCATACACCCATATTGTCAATACAATAATCTCAGAACTTCCAGAACCAACTCCTCTTTCCAAATGGTGTGTAGAGAGAAAATTCCCCGTTGTGGTATCAAATCATTTCGCCAAATGTAGTGGGAAATATTTGTTGAATTAGACCTTAAGGTTTAACCATTGTGAATCTTTTCTCCTCCTTTAGTATTCTACATAAATATTATACTTGCATACATCATGTGTCATTCCATGTACTCATGCATCATTTTTACCATTATGTATACACTCTGAGATCGCACATATATATTGCCCTTACATCGATCAGAGGAAGAAGTTTTAATATTGATGAACATATATACAAAAAAGAAGGGAGTGGATGAGCCAAACCTATACTTAGAACGTGATAAAAGTGTAGGCTCCACTTCCACCACTAATATTGTTTGGAAGAAACCAAGAACTCATCACAAAAATGGGCAAACCATGAAAAAACCGTTAAGACGTGTGACAAACAAAGATTTGTCATGAACGCACGCGGAAAATAATCGTGATTTATTACAAAAACACAAAAAAACCATTAAGACGTGTTACAAACAAAGATTTTTCATGAATGCACATAGAAAATAATCGTGATTTATTACAAGAACACGAAAAAACCATTAAGACGTGTGACAAAAAAAATTTTTTCATGAACACATGCGGAAAATAATTGTGATTTATTACAAGAACATGAAAAAACCGTCAGGCGTGGGACAAGCAAAAAAATGTCGTAAACACGTACAGAAAATAATCGTGAAAATAATTGATCAAGTGGAGCAACACGATGTATCCATACACGAAAAAACCGTTAAGATGTGTGTTAAACAAAGTTTTGTAATGAACGCACACGAAAAATAATTTTGAATCAATCAAGTCTAACATCACAACATAGCCATACAAAAAGCTCATAGGCGAGGAAGAATACATGCACTAATGGAGTGAAAAATAAAATCATTATTACTGTTACAATCAAAAAATCACTCAACTCGAAAAATAAATTTCGATTAAGTGATTGGGGAGCAATACTGACAAGTCTAAACCAAAATATCAACAACAACACCATGAAAAAGTGTTGAATTGCAAGTCTAGAAAAATCCAAAACAAATAGTCGAAAACTAAATTCTTGTAAAAAATTTCTCCAAATTTGGGACTGCTTCATCTAAAGAAGTAAGCTCAAGGTCCAAAAGGATTGAAGGAACTCTCTGAATAGAATCCCCCCTTCATATATAGCTGAATTCTGATCATCCACGGTTTGCTTTGAAGTAGGCAACACAAGCTCTGAGCTAGGTGAGACAATATCTAAGTGAGGCAGTTTAACATGTAAATTAGGCAAAATAGTTATCGAACTTGACAAGCCATGCTTTCCAAAAAATGTGCAAGGACCTCCAAGGGCAACGTCAAATGCATCAACCGTCTGAATCATTGGATTGGAAGACAAATCGATGGTTATTAAACCTCAAGTTAGGTTGGCAATTCCAGTAAAATAACATATCATTTAGCTCTTCAACTTCTACTCCCAACACCATTCGGCCACCATCATCAACTTGCAAAATCCTCTGAAAAATGCACAAAGATACCAAAACAACACACGACTTCTAGCCATATCAAAAATAAATGAAGAAGAAAAAAATAGAATAAGAAGATTTTTTACTTTATTAAAAAAAGGGGGATGAGGAGTTAAAAGAAAAAAAAAAAGAAGAAGCATAGAACTGAAACAGGAGGTAGAGAGGTGGCATTGGATGTCTTCAGCTAGCATGTAAAATGCTATTTGTACTGTTATTAATTAGAAAAGAGAGCTGGGTTAGATGGTCATGCTCTTATGAGCCATTCAGGGGGTCGTGGAATCGAGCCCTACATCCAGTTTTGGAGAGGGAATTTTTGCAAGACATCAAGCCAAAGGAAATGATGCATTGTCTGCCTCAATGGTTCAGTTCTGGCAAAATGATGCGTTGTTTGAATAAAGGGAGCGCTCGGTCGTCCAACATTCTGATAAATTTGGAAATCCGCCCAAAAATTGGGTGAGAGGGGGTTTGAACCCACGTCGTTGAGGGTGAGGTATCGCACCATAATCACCTTAGCTGGTTGGGCTTATTAATGTTAATGGGCAAGGTAAAGATGATGTTCAATATGTCCATAACCTTTAAACCACCAAAAAAATCGGAGAGAAGATTCGAACCAGGGTCTACAAATAATGAAGAATGCATGAACCAACACTTCCAACTGCGATTTTTGTAGATAATTCCAAATGATATTTTATTTGGCGTTTATTTTAGTTGACTTCAAGGACCACCCAAAATACCATTCTCGGTTCTTTCCCAAATGTGCAACCAAGGACAGTGTGCATATTGGCTTTTCTTTCGAATGGTATTTAGTTGAGCCCTTATTTGGTTGGCTTTAAGGCTCAACAAAATACCATTCTCGATTATTCCATTCAGGGGGATTTCTTATGTTCGTCTCCAACTTTCACCTCTATGAACCTGCAATGGGCACTGACCAACTCTTCTAATTGAGATTTTTGTTGAAATTCCAAATGAGTTTTATATATCCTTTATTTCGATTGGCATTAAGGATATATAAAACACCATTCTCAATTCTTCAATTCAGGGGAGTTAACTTCCAACATCTTACCACCGTCTCTATTAACCTACAAAATGAGTAAAAAATAAGAAGAAGAATAGTGCAGAAAATAAAAGGCACGAAACGATGAAGGGAGAGAGTGTTCTAAGAAAATTTATGGACTTATATATAGTAGAGATTTTTGCTTTGATGACGAGTCAATGAGAATCTAAAAACAATCAAAGCCATGTGTGAAAGAGAAATTACAAAATGATGGAAAAAATAATTAAGATCAAGTCAATTGCAAATCGGAATAAGAAAAGAAAGGATGTCACTGCTCGTTTCTGAACTATGATCGACGTACAAAGCGAACCGTCTATAAGAGTTCGACCCATCTCGCACAAGACTAGAAGAACAGAACTAAAAATAATTTTACTTCGAACAATACTAAACCATTTTAAAAGTTATTAAAAAAAATAGAAATCCAAACATCTTTACAACATAAGTTTTCATAATAAAAAATTATTATCAATTAGAAATCAAATTTAAATATCAAATACTTATACAGAGTCAAAGACCCATAAGTGAACCAGTGTGGAGCAACTAATCAAAATAAACAACTAAGCCCGAACAAAGGGATACTGATTGCAACTGCAAAATGTCTCACCGAGTGTTGAATGCTAATAGACCGCAATCAACCAAAATCACCTGAAAATAAGAATACAAGAAAATAGACAAAAGAAAGGGGTAAGAACCCTAATGAGGAAATGACACTCCATAGCAGCGTCAGACCTCACATAAACTGTTTTGAAAATGTTTGAAAATACCGCACGCAGATATAAGTAAATGTATGTATACACGCTAGACACAAAATAGTAGTTTCAAAATTCGTTTCGAAATCATTCGCAACCAAAGCAACAACAGTTATGCAGACGTCCAAAAGTAATTATTTATAAGATGTATGTCAAAAATAAATCAAGTAGAAATTATTAACATGCATTCATGCCAAAGTTGACCATTTGTAAGAAAAACGAAAACATTATAAGAGTCAAAAATCATGCAATGCAGATATCATGCTAAATGATATCCAGAGCTTATGATCACTGGTCATACACCCATACTACATTAGAACTGCGCTGACTTGATCAGATCAAAATAAAATAGCAACCTTAGGAGTCCAAATGGTACCGACTCAAAAGGGCTAACAACTGACAGTCTTAGGGGCTCTAAATAGTATTCCTTCCACCCTAAGGGTTTCAATGCTGTAATAAAGTAGATACTGAACTAAGTACATCCGCGAGCATTGCAGTCTCCATGCTCCAGCTAGATATATCTCTTCAGATTACAGAACAATACACTACGAAAAAATGAGCAATATCACAGACTCACCAAAATTTTGTGCCAAAAACAATCTGACATGGGACCAATATCAAAATCCGAAATCAGGATCATACTTGGACTCCGCCACTAAACATACGTGGACCTCTGCCACTAGAAACATAAAGTCACGTGTGTTAGCTAGACACACAGGTTATCACATACCCTAGTAACTGAGTGCTACCACTTACCCTGATAATTGAGTTTTTATATTGGTATACCAAATATTACGTTTACCTCCATAACAAAGGTGTCTCATATCAAAATATTTTATTGAAAATATATGCAGATATTTATTTAAAAATGTTCAAACAGGCAACATGCCAAACATACATCTTGTTCACCAAATATGACAAACATTCAACTGAAACATTTATTAGCGAAAATGTCTCAAAATACTTAAAAGAGTATTTATTTTGAAAATTACATTTAATCCCAAAAACAAATACATGTTCAGGAAATATTCTTAAATCCAGACAGAACATTTTCTAAATAATAATTATCTTAAAATTCAAAATAGAGGATTTATTACCAAAATCATAATTAATATTAAAGCATAATATTTATTTCAAAACCACCAGAAGTCGAAACGAAACATTTATTTCAAAAAATAATAAACTTCAGAGCAAATTATTTCATGTAAACCAAATTTTAGGATTTCCTGATTCTTTAGTAATTTCAGATATACATGCAAATGTTTAGACACATAAAAAATAATATAGCTTATAAGACACAACCTATGTGTCTGAAGCTGTCATTTCATTCACCTGGATATCCAAGCTGAATGACCCAGTCATGCACCACTGGTGGCTGACTAACCTCGCTGACCCGAACACGAAGCTGAAACAATTATCAGAATATAATCAAATATATGATACTGGTACTATGGCGGTGCCAAAATGCATGCAATGCAATTGCTGACTCAAAACCCTGAAAACCCATTTCAATCAAGTATCTACCACTCTCGACTCAAAAATCAAACTCTACAAAAAAATTATGATTCAATCATTGACTTTTGTAAAATTACACTTTAATCTCTAAGACGTCAAAAATTAATAATTAGTCTCCAAACTTTTAGAATTTATAAATAAATCCTCCAAATAACTCAAATTATAAATAAATCCTCTAATTTATCAAAATTTCAAAACTACTCACAATTTTTCTCAAAATTACAAATTTATAATATATTTTTTTATAAAATTATAAATCTGGCCATTCATGTAAAATATCAATTCCAGTCCCTCAGATTATTCAGAATAAATGGACAAAGTACACCTTAGTCCTCGCAATAGAAAAACTATATTAAAAAATGCCACAAAACTCGAATTGAGCGGAACCCTATGTTTTCAATCATTCCAATCAACTCTAAACAGTCCCAAAAACTCAAATCTAGCATCGATTTCACTCAAAATCATCACAAAGCGATCAAAATCGTCCCTAACAATTCGGACCGAAATGACCCATTTCACCAATTCATGAAATCCTTCAAAATCAAGCTAACTCTATGTTCATTCAACCTCAATTTGTCATTAACCAACACAACCCAACTCATTTTCGGCCAAAAACACGAAAATTTGAACCCTAGGCTTCCAATCCGTCACACATGTTTAATCCAGACAAACCCAACTATTCTTTCATCGAAATGAAGCAAGAAGAGGAAAGAGAGAGGAATTTACCTTAATTTGGTGTAAACAAATGAAGAGAAGAAAATGAGAGAGAGTCGGGTTTCAGTGTAGAAGAAGAAGAAGAAGAAGAAGAAGAAGAAGAAGAAGAAGAAGAAGAAGAAGGAGAAGAAGAGGAATCACTGTTGGTGATGGGTTAGATTTGATTTAGAAGAAAGAAAGAAGCCAAAACGACACCGTTTGGTGTTAAAGTATTAAGAAACAAAATGACGATGTTGTTCGGTTTATTGGCAACAGACACACACATAGTCGATAAGTAAGAGACATGGATGATAGTGGCAATTGAAGAGCAAACGACGTGTAGCTTGGTCCCAACACTGTCGTTTAGGCCTTTTCGTTCAGATTTTCTTTTTCACTTAACAAATCAATCCCAAATCACTTCAAAACTTCATTAATCACCCAATTAACATTCAAAACCCAAAAATAACTCTTCAAACATTAAAAATAAATTTTAAAATTTAACGGAAAATTATCAAAATAATTAATCAAAATTAAACAAAATGTTCCATTAATGAGACAAATTGAAAGAAAAAAAATATAACTTTTAATTAATAAAAGTCAACAAATTTAATCATATGAAAAGTTGTAAAACAAGTAAAATACATTTCTTAATTACGAAATTAATAAATACTTATTTAATGAAATAATTACCGGAAAAATTTAATTAAAAAAATACAGGGTATTACAAAGAAAATCAAAGGATGGATCCAATTTTAGAAGAAAATCAAGCAAACCAAAAATGAAAAAGAAAAGAAAGAAGAATAAAGAAGGAAATAAATCGTCAAACATGAAGAAGGCAGCAGGTGGAGACGGTCCCGAGTTGTCAGTAATAGGACTCAATGTAACTCAGTAACTGTCGTCCTCAGTCCCTGTTTTCTGTTCATATGATATCATAACTCCCCGCGACAAAAATTGGCCTATAAAGGTCCCAATTGGCCTTTAAAGTTCTAGAAAATTTCTTAATAGTCCTTGGAGCTAGAAACATGGCCAATTGGTTCTGACAACCAAAATCCTGCAATGACAAGAAGAAAGTTGATTGCTAAGGTGAAGCTCAATAATAAAAAAAAATTATACTCTTATCTCTGGGACACCCAAAAATAAGAGTGGAGAGCAATTAGTGTAACATGAGTTCGGACCCATTTATCCCAATTCAATAAATAAATCTAGAAGCATACAAATGAGGCCTTATTTTAAGAATATTTATAGAAATTACATTTGTGTCATCGCACTTTCTCTATAAATAAGAGCCTCAATTAGAATTCAGTAGTACATTCTCTACACTTAGACTTTACACTTAAAGCTCTGCCGAACCAAATATTAACTTGATCGTTGGAGAGTCCCTCGAGGACTAACTGGTCTCACTTTGATTTTGTTCTTGCAGGATTAAAGGTAATTTAAGGTGGTCGTTCATCTATTTCATTCTTGTTGTGGATTTGAGGCAACAAGAAGTTGGAAATGATGTAAGTAATAGTATTAATTATTTATGTTGTTATTAACAAATTACAAATATGCAAGACAACAACTAGTATAGCAAATTCGATTAACTCTAAATTTTTTATTAACTAACGCTGTAAATTTTTAACCTCTCTTGAACAGAAGATCTCCCAACATATTTCATTAAGGATCTATGACATCGACCTAACTAAAATTTATGCTGTGAAAAGTGGAAACTGCCATTTTGCAGTACTTACAGGGGAATTAGGTGCTATATATATATGTTCTACTTTGTGGTTTATGTTTTTTAACGTTGATTACTCGTGCAAAAACCAATTAATGAGATCCTGACGCCAAAACTATATACTACTTTTTTAAGATTGATCAATCCTACAATGGTAACTAATTAGCATGTTTATCATCGAATCCTGACATAAATCAAAATTAAAAAATTTTGGATACTGATAAGCTGTTAAAAGAAGAAATAGAAAACTAGCTGATGAGAAATCTCCGATTTGTTTGGATCAGAATCTCACCTTATTATAAGACTTGTTTATTATTTATTCGAGAACATTATCAATTGATTGATTGATGACAAAGTAACAAAAGTTTTGGTCGTATGCAACAAATATATTATGTTTATGGTACGTAATTATTCTTAAATCTTCGCATTATTACCTCCAAATTAACTCATGCGTTTCTTTTTTCACTCAAAATAGGATTTTTCCCCCTTCAATCAAAAAGGCAAACCCCATAATGGGTGATTGGGTATGGTCATGTGAAATGGGAAGTAAAGAAAATGGTTGTACTTTGTATTTCCTTTAATTAAAGTAGTGTTTTCAAAGATCTTTCTACTTGCATGTGCCTTTGTTCATGTGTCCAATTGTTCCCATGTGTACGTCCACGATCATACCCATAAATAACTTTTAATTTTGTAGCACTTGAATTGTAATACATAATTGTTGAAAATCGGGTTCGCCCATGACATTAATACATAAAATCCAAAATCCATTAATTGTGGGTTGAACTTATGAGCTCTATGGTACTGTTGTCGCTTGCAACTAAATTAAAACCAAACCACACACTAAAGAAAATACAGTTAGCGGTGAGTAAGGGTCGATTTCACGAAGAGTTGTTTATTTATTGTATGCTAGCAAAAATCACAAAACATAAAATAGGGAGTTTATTTACAGAAATAAACTGAAATGTAATAAAAATTAACTGTACTGAAAACTATAGCAAGTAGGAAGGAAATTAATAATCAATTGAAAAAAAAAATTGGTTTACGATCATTTCCACCAATTGATTTACTCTTGGTCATTGACACTTAAGACTGTCAATTAAACCATTCAAACATTCGTTGTGATATTTCTCAAAATATTAATCAATTCTTAAAATTTATTTCTTGAAAATATACATTTCAACAAATTCTTGACAGTTAACAACTTTAAATGTTGTCTTAAAGTTTAATTAAAAGTTAGCATTAAGAACCAGAAAAATCAACAAACAAGAAAATGCGACATATAATACCATAGATGAATATTTTTTTCTGAGAATCTATAGTTTCTGACACAGTAAACGCACAAATTCTTAGTTGCTATAAATGGATAAATTA
This sequence comes from Flueggea neowawraea, assembly GCA_948243855.1. Taxonomy (NCBI): domain Eukaryota; kingdom Viridiplantae; phylum Streptophyta; class Magnoliopsida; order Malpighiales; family Phyllanthaceae; genus Flueggea; species Flueggea neowawraea. The sequence goes on along the minus strand of CAODLS011298665.1, from coordinate 149 downwards.
ACTGCACATTTACTTATACAATATTCAACGAAACAATAAACTATTTTAATCAATTAACTAATTGTGCATCTTGGCAATCAATTAAAACAATCATGAAATTAAAATAGAAGAAAATTCAATACTTGAATAGAAAAATTGACTACATTGAA
>CAODLS011298128.1:0-15098 GCA_948243855.1 Flueggea neowawraea | reverse complement strand
AACCTTCCCAATAATACTGGAAATGAAAACTTGTACGAAATCTAAATGATTTCGTATGAATTATGATAAATAGACAACACAGAGAAGGATTAAATTATATAAAACTAGGCACTTAAACAAGCTGGTAATTTAGGCTCTTGTATAACAACAGCAAAGCTAAGGCTTTAATTTAACTCAAACTTTATTAATGGAGGGATTGAACGTTTGTGAGACATACCTGATCATCAGAAAATCTCTCAGAATGAGAAGAAATCGACCCCGAACTATCGGTTTCACCAGGGCTTCCCTCAGAAGACTTCCTCTTATTCCATAACCATTTCCTCTTCTCCATTGCAAAACGCAACAGTTCCCTCACACTATCTCATCAGAGAGTCTGCCTGCACCAAAGTGTAAGCCAGTGAAATCAACTAACCCAACTCACCACATTTATATTAGCAGCAAATTCAGATAATGCATGAAAATATATGCCAACAACAATTTTCATTGCTTATTGTGTATACCAGTCAGCTAATGGGGGAGAGAAGACCAACAACTTCAAAAAAATAAACAAAAAAAGAAGACTTGGCTTCTGGTTTTATCAGCTTTGCTTCAAATCCAACCAATAACCATCCAACTTCAACAACAACAACAGAGAATAGACATTTTCGAAGGACCAAATAACACTGATAGAAGGAGATTAATAAAAAAGGAAGTTCACAATCAAAAGGAACAGAATATGCAGACTTTGCTACATTCAGTAACAAACGAACACGAAGCACCATCAACAGTGGTTTTTGAGATAATACCAACAACCCATTAATTAAACCAAAAATTGGGATAAACCCAATTCATAAAAATCCAATCCATCTCTTCAAAAAAAAATCCAATCTATCAAAACAGCTATCACTTCACACGCCATAAATCAATGTCAACGAAACAGTAGCAATCACCAACAACTGAAGAACCCAGAGAACTTCAAAAGAAAAAAAAAGCAAAGTGATGCAGTGAAAATGGCGAAAAACACAGAGAAACACAAGAAGATAATGTAAATAAAAAAAAAACAGATAAATACCTTGCAACTAGGCTCCCAAAACAGAGCTCTTTTGAGTGTGAAACAACAAGAAATGGGTTTAAGATTTGAGACAATAGAAGCACAACAAAAAAAAAATCTCTGTAAAATGTCAGTGGATAGATAGATATGCTTGAAAACCAACTGGGTAACTAACTAAATACTTTTAGGATACATTTTAATGTAGTTTGTTTCTATTTCTTGTTTTGTAGTTTTAATTTCTCTTTCTTTACTTTTCAAATGTACAACAAAAGAGTGAGAGAGGCGTGTGATTGTGAATGTGGAGCAATGAGAAGAGTGACAGACAGAGAGAGACTCAGAAGACCTCAAAAAATAAACAAAACAGCTTTTCAGCTTTTTGGGTTTTGTTGGAAAACATTTTTTAAAAAATTATTCCTTTTTTGTTTTCTTCAATGGAGTTTTTGAAATTGAGTTTGTATGATTATTCCCGCCCATAATGGGGATTTCTGCAGTTGGCCATGGTCAAAAATTTGAACTTTTCTTTTTCAGTTTTGAATTTTTCTCTTAAAACAGTGGCAGAGACGCTCTTGGTGTTTGAATTTTGGGTCATTTTCTCTATTTTCAGTGTGATTCAGCGCTTTTTTTGAGTTCTTGTTTGTTTGTTAACAATGAAGAGGAGTCATTTATGACTATCTGTCGTTCTCCAGCGGAGCCTATAGGCTATAAGGGATTGTTTCGCGGCGTCTTGAGATCTGTGTGTAGCGATGTTTAGATCGGACGTCTATTGGAGATGTTTTTCTGCTCAATAAGAACAACTTACCCCCGAAACCGATCACATATACCGGCTTTTGTCCAATATTTTGGACGCTTAATCATTCTGGATTTAAGACTCTCAACGACTTGTTGTACAAATTTTTAATATTATTTTCTTCAAAAAAAAATTAATATTATTTTTATTCATATATTTTTTTTATTCCAAATCCAAGTCTTATTCATTCAAATCACTGTCCAATGAAGACTTGAAATAGAACTTGACATTTTAACAAGAGAATGAGCTGCAGCGATCTACATACAAAAGCAAATTTTACCGTTCATAGTCCGGTCCACGGGGACGCGGTGATGTAGTCCATCCTTCTACGGAAAGATGGTCTACATGTGTCAGGAGCGGGACACATTATTTTTTTTAAATTAAAATTTAATCGTTTGATCATTTCGATCCAACGATCAGATTTACTCAAACAGTAATATTACCGTTGGAGTACCATTGGGGCCAAAAAATTATCTTTTTGGTCCCTAACGGCTAATTTTAACCATTTTTCTATAAATACCCCCCTAAACACATTTTTTTCTCTCATTTTTACACTTCAAACACTCATTTCTCTCCCCCAAACTCTCTCAACTCTTAAAATTTCTCATCATGCTCTCAAATTACTCCCACTCTAATTTTTTTCCCAAAATTATGGATTCCAACAATGAAAATATTCAATCCTCTTCTCAAAATAACCCATCAAATTTTGCCAACTACCGATATTCTCAAAATAATCCATCAAATTTTGCCTCTTTTACAAACTATCAATTCAATTTCACCGCTTCATTTTCCTCATTTCCATATCAACTCGCACTTTTCAATTTTGGTAATTTTCAAAATTTTACGTTCAATCCTTTTTCACAAAATAATTATTACATCCCCGTGTTGGATATGTGCTCGACGACGGGTTCTCAAGGGGATTTTCCTACTCTTGAAATGAACCCCCGAGCCCATTATTGGTCTAAGCAATCTCGGCCTCGACCTCGGTGCCAAGTACAAAAAGTGGATCGCTCCACACGACGTCAAGTTGGTTAAGTGTTGGATTGCTATTTTCGAAGACCACATAATGTCCAACGACCAAAACGTCAACTCTTTTTAGAAGCGGGTGGTTGCACGCTTCAACCACGGGTTGGAGGCAGGCGAGCAATGTTATGGGAAGGCCGTTAAAAATAGGTGGCACACACTCAACAAAATTATCACCTTATTTAACGGTATCTACAACAACGTTACTTCGACTTATAATAGCGGTTGGAGCGACGACATGATTATGGAGCGAGCACGCGTTGTCTACTTGGTTGAGGCGAAAACTCATTTCCTCAACGATGGCGTTTGGAAAATTTTACGTGATCATCCGAAATGGAGGGAAGCATTGCTCATGGACCCCGAGGCTGGTCCAAAAAGAACCAATGTGAACGCCTAAGGTGCCTACACTAGCTCCGGCTCATTCAATCTCAACGCCTCCAATCATAGCGTCGAAGGAGAGCCAACCCAAGAGGCTCGCCCAATGGGCCGAGATAAGGCCAAAGGGGAAGAACCAAGAACCAAGCAAAAGGCGAAATGCAACGTGCATAGGAAAGGAAAGTTGACATCAAGCGACGTCTCCGAAGTTGCGTCCATTTCGAACGACATATTGCTCGAGAAAGAATTAAATTGCAAAGCTTTCGAAACGGCAGAAGTTAATAGAAAGAAAGAAAAAAAGAACAATGGCTCAAGATCGAACGAGAAAAAATAGAGTATATCAAAGTTCAACAGTTTAAGGAAGACATAGCGATGCTCGACAAAGATACGTCGAACATGACTCCCGCGGCACGGCATTTGCATGAATACTCTTGTAAAAAAATTTATGAAAAATATGGGTTGTAGTATTTTTAATTTAATGTAACATTTAATATTTTATTTGTAATATTTTAATTTTAATGTAATTTTTTAAAATTTAATTTTTAAATTTTATGAATTATTTTTATTTTAATGAATTATTTTTATTTGAATGAACTATTTTTATTTTAATAAATTTGGGGTGGAAAATATTAAATAAAGTAGTAGATAAAAGTTACGGGATTAAAATAAAATTGTGTTTAATGGAAAACTGAGTAGGCGTCTGGCGAGATTTTTAAAGTAGCCTCTAAGTTACGGATGAAAAAACTAAGGGTTAGGAACTAGAAACTTTAATAAAATAATAATAAAAATATTGAATAAACGTCCTATAAAACGACTTCAAATACCGTAAATTACAAGTAGCCTTATACGAGATAAATTTGCTAATATGCTGAGACAATCACCAATTTTGAACTTAAATCTGTGAACGAGTATCAAAGAAAATCTCTGGAGTGGTATTAATAATTTTTGGATAATCAAAACTCAAATGGCGAGGTGGCTAGTCAATCAAGAACACTTTCCCAGGTCACGTGGATAACAGTTCAAAGTTCAGAAAGCCCATAAGAGTGGGATTAATTTGTCATGTGGGAGGCCCCAACACGTTTTTCTTTTTTTTTTTTTCTGAATCATGAAAATAGGTATAGTAATCTTAGTTCACTCGTTTATCATTGGATGCTTTATAGATCATTGTACCAAAAAGAGACGTTTAATTGGCCAGGAAAACTCTTCATAAAAAAAAAATATTGGTCAGGAACATGCTTGCTATATGCGTGGCAATAAATAATTTAATTTAATGAATATAACACTCATCATATATGGTAAATCCTAGTCCTACATTAAAGTCTTCTTCCCTTTTCCTTGCCTTCAATAACACCCTCATTTTTCTGCTCATTTCTAGATAAAATTGGATTAGAGGAGACATTCACATGATTTCAAGATTAAATAAACTAAAGACTCAATAAGTTTTTCTTGTTCTTTTTTGTTTGGTCTCACTTGGCTTGCCTCATAGGCAAGTAGACTCAGCTGTAGGTCAGGTCTTTTGAATTCGAAACATGGGGTTGAGAGACTGAGGTTCACACAAAAAAAGAACTCCATAAAATTTATATAAGAATTTACAAGCTAAATGTCACGAACTTAGCATTTGTGCTAGCCAAATTAAGCAGCACTTAGTCTATTTCGTTGTCTTAAATAGAACTAAGTAAGTCTTAAAATTATTTTCGAGTGAAACGGGATAAGTGATATAAGCAATGAAAGGTTTGAGTGTGCTAGGGAGTAAGTAGTGAGCACTTAGAGTTTTGGAAATTATAATACTTTATACAATTGCTCAACAATATGAGATGACTTACAAATGATAGAGTGTCCTTTATATAAGCATTTTATCTCCTCAAATGTGTGGCTAAAATTATTTGGTCTAAAAAATTCTATACAATTTTTATGTACATAGATGTTCCAACAAGTGTTAAAATATTATGGAGTTTGCGTGAATGTTGTGGTGTGGTATAGTATGGAAGTTTCTAGAATAATGTAGAGAAATATAGAGTAGGCAACGCAACTTGGAATTTTTCAAAAGCTTTTTGACGGCTCCATTCCTTATTCAATTTTTTTCATCATTCCACATCCTAGAGGTTTCCTTGGCAATGCTTGATAGTCCACACACTTAGTCATTTCTCCGCAACTCTCCCTCGTCTTGGCACTCTCCGCAATACTTCGGAAATTTCTTGCTATGACTTAGATAAAATTCAGTCCATGTGCACCGACACAGCCTTCTTGGCTTGTCTAGACAAAATAGGTCGTGACATAAAGCTATTGTTCAAGAAAAATGTCGATACAATTTAAACTCTTGCTTTACAATAGATACGCATATACGCGTCCAGTTCCGAATTATTTGAATCAAACTTATTTGATAGAACATATGGTGTTGCACCAATTGTGAGAATCACACTTATAGGATGATTTTCTCTTGTTTATCCCCCCTCAGAGCACTAAGTATTAGAAATTTGCTCCCATCTATACATTCGGAACTCGGAAGCATTTTTTTCTTACTCGTCCATAGAGTTCTGAAAGTAGAAAGGGTTTTCCAAAGATAGAATAATTGTATATTTGAGAAAAAGAAAAAAAAAATGTATGTGTTGAGCACTTGAGCGCTTCTAATTAATTTAGATTTTGTTCGGTTTAGTAGCTCATAGAAAACTCTGACAAGAGGAAAGCTTAGTGTCTTAACTTAAGACATTTTAATTCTCACAAATTTACAAAATTGTCTTCATTTTAATGCATTTTTCAGAAATTGTTTAGTAAATTAACATAGACAATTTAATAAATTGACTTAAATTAAAATAAAAAAACTCGTCTTAACTCAAGATATCAATATTCTTTCCTCTCATATAGGTGTGCAATGAACGAGTGATTCGATACTCATGGACATTATTGTTTAATGAATGCATCGGAGGAATTTGATTTCCAAACTAGTAATTCTTGCCAATTAATTTCCATCTCAACCATATTAGAGTCTTTTCTTACTCGCTCTAACATACATACAAATTAGTCAAGGACTTTTTTTAAAAAAATACATTTACTTCCGTTGAAAATCAATCTCTTTGATCCCTAATGCTGGAGATGACTTTAGCCTAAGAAAATTCCACATCCCAAAAGCTTGAATCCTGTTCTCTCACATTATAAGCTACAAATGTTGCATGAAAACAGTTCGGATATATGTTAAACATAAATAGGCTTTTTTTCAGTTTTAAAAAAAAAAAGATAGGCTTCTTTTTCCTTGTTCATTTTCATATATAATAAATAAATAAATCTGACTACAAATGATATTTCAATTTCTGCTATGTGCAACTTGTTTCATCTATATGATTCTGACGAACAATCTTGCCCTTCACGTCACGGCTTCAATTTTTTTTTCTCCATTGCATGCCAGGAAGGCTCCATGGGGACAAAAAGGTCGAAGAGTGAAGAAAGAGGCCATGATTATAGATGGATCTGCTTTTTGCATGAATGTGTGTTTTGGAATGATTGATTGCAAATTAAGCAATGAAATGGTACAAGAAACAAAATTACTGTCGTCATGTGACTAGTATTAGTGAATTTTGGAACATTTGACGACATTTTTTTATAATTGTCGCTAATGAAATTTAAATTTGAAATTTGATCAACAAATTTTTGTTTGTTTACTAACTAAACTATCCCATCATGCCTAGAAACATTTGACAACATAAACAAGTAACAACCTTGAAATTGGTCTTTCTTGTAACAAGAGAACAACTTTAACCTACAAATTTATGACTAGCTATTATTGTTGTTGGAAACAATTGAGTGGAAATTCATAAATTAGATTTAATTAAAAATCAAAACATATGAATTAGTAACCATGACTCTTACGAGCCACTCTTTTTTTTTTTTGATAAAAGTATCTATCTTTTAAATTATAATATATTGCATGTCATTAAATATGTTGAAAATGGCCAAATATATTTTTTTCTTAGGAGAAATTTGAAGGAATCAAGTATCGGTTAACTAATAAATAATATAATAAATATGTTTGACTTACTAACCTTGACTCCAGCAAAAGTTAGCAGCGGAGCATGATCGGTTCTATGTTAGTCTTGCGAGCAAACCACGGTTGAAATGTCAACGAGAATGTCCAGCTATTTCGCAGTCTAGATGTCACACGTGATCTGTGCAGGACTTGGGACATGAGACCGAGCCTCGCTCTCTCTTGGTGGAGAGTTCTCTCTCTCTCCCTCTCTTTGGAGGTGTGTTGGTGTTCTTGAAGAAGAAGAAGAAGAAGAATAAGAAGAACTATTCTTCTTATAGAGGCCACTAAATGGGCTCGTGGGCCTAACAGACTTATGGACTCATTTCATTCCCAACTCAATTGGACTTACAGATTAGTCTCGGTTCACGATCTCTGTTCATACCTTGACCAACCGGGTTTGGTTCTTCTCAATTGGACTTTCCAATTGATCTCGGCACACGGCCTTGGTTCATACCTTGATCGACCGAGTTCGATTTATCCGTCATGGGCGGACCGCATTTTCCAACATCTCTCACTCGCATATGAAGAAATCATAACTCATCATGGATCATGATAGAACTAATATCAATCATGATTCAAATCTTGTGTCATACATGCAAATATAATGTGCGACTAGCATACGATGAGAGCGTAATTGCTATACACATGTTAGGGTTATATAACAGCTCTTAACACAATGCTGCTAGAAGGCGTCTCTTGAAGACCAACTCCATTCTGCCAAAGTATATGCAACAACAGCACAAACTGCTGGAAACATATGACTTTCCCTAATTTGTAACCACACAATCGCTGTTTTCGAATTACTCGATCTCACGAAAGCTTTACTCATAGTTCATACATCATGTGCCACACTACATGAGAGTCGACTAAGCAAACTTTTGAGACTAGTGCGAATGCGTCTAGAAATAAAATTCTCCTCTTACACCAGACAATCCACACAGCTAAGTTTATTTTCCCAGCTTGACACGCTTGGTGGAATCAATAATAACCATTAACAGCAAGCTAAAGTAGACAAATTTAACTACATGTTTTGAATGTGTTAAGGGTTTTAAGGGTAGATAGTACCGAGAACCACATGTTCACAGCATGGTCTCACACTAAAAAAAGTGAAATCGTTTATCAATCTTTTTCATCCCTATAGTTGTGTATATAACGCACATGGTATGATCATGAGTTGTGGTGTTCTTTATTTGCCTTGGAAGAGCGCATGTTTATACAACATTATAAACACCACACAGAAGCTTCGATTACGATACATTTTTCCATCTAACCTTAATCCACACTTGACAGGATTACTTCTGATTTTAAGACAGAATTGTTGGAGAATTTTCCTGGGGATGCCTTGGTTGATTTTGGAGAGCAGAAGCGAGTTGGAGTGAAGAGAGAAAACAACACCGCAATTTAGAGTAGTTCGGCCAACCTTGCCTACATCCACTAACTAAGTCTCACCACTTAGGATTCTCACTATAATGGTGATTGATTACGGCTCAATCCAACAAAGCCTTACAACAAGGTTGATTGCTGCTCACACCTCTAAGGCCAACAAGGTTGATTGCGGCTCACACCTCTAAGGCCAACAAGGTTGATTACGGCTCACCCCTCTAAAGCCATTACGATGTTGTTTTCCATAGGTTCACAACAAACATTTCCCCACTCTCAAAGAGTTTTAAAAAACAGTTTACAAAAGCAAAAGCTCTATGCTAGGAGTACATGTATTTGATTGACGCTCATAATCTTATCTCTAACTTGATTTTGGTATTTTGGTGGTAATGGAATGATGAAATGTTTGGGACTTCAAAGCATATGATCATCCATGTTTTTCTGCAATTCCTTGATATATTTATAGCTTTTCTAAGTCATATTACCGTATGTAGAGAGAAACTAGCCGTTGGAGTTCATTTATAGCCGTCGCAGCCTTCTGGACCATTCATGACGTACGTCGTACCAAGCCTGTGTACATTGTCTACAAATTCTCCAGGTCTGCGTACATTGTTATTCCTTAACGTACGTTGATCATAGCCATATCTCCAGATGATGTACGTTGTGATTCTCTAACGTATGTTGTATTGACACTTCAACATTCCAGTGGCTTCTATTTGCATTCAGCTCCACGTCTACGTACGTTGTGAATTTGTCACGTATGTTGCTCTTCACTGTGACGTACATTGTACATAGATAACGTACGTTGTGGCACTTTCAGTGGCTTGATTTGTATTTTGTCGTCTTCATGTACGTTGATATACAATAATGTACGTTGTGTCCCACTGTGACGTACTTTGTATTCATTGTAACGTACGTTGACTGTTTCAATAGTTTGTTGCGTGATTTCGAGCTTTCCAACGTATTTAACTCTAAGTCAAATATTTTGCATGTCATCAAAACATAAAAGGAACTTAATGTTGATCACCCATGATCCAACAAGAATATGCTAAAAGTATCTCAATTTTAACATCTGATCATTTAATGATCGGCATAGGAATTCATCCTATGGCGTATGACTCTTTACATACGATTTTTTCTTTCCATTTTACAATGAACTCACGACTGTAAAATGCAAGACGACCTATTGATTATGAACATGCTTAAGATCTCTCTCTACATTCAAAACTAACCTCATCTTAGTTCTTCCCCCAACGAACTGGAAAAATTAAGGTAAACACCCGTGTGAGTATGTTAATTATCTGTCCAACATGCTTTCACACTTATCGCTACAACAAATGTCAACTCTCAACATTTGCACTCGTGTATTGCCCACAATGATATTATTAAAGATTATATTTTAAGGGATTACACACTTCGTGTGTCATACGGGTCTTAAGGAACTTATTCCTTATAGGTTTTTATTAACGGATCTTATGATCTCGTCTCGCATGAACTTACATTCCAAGTTCACTTCTTCAAGTGAAACTTGTACTCAAATTTACTTGACCTTGTGCAACCAAGTCCTTTACTAAATGATATTTAATCTCGATTTGCTTAGACATATAATGGATTTTATTGATCCTTAAGCAAACGAGTCGACTGTCACTAAGACCTTCGTAGGTTCTTTAGGTGGTTAGTGTTAAGTGGATCATTTCACTTAATACCCAACCTTTTTATTGCATTGTGGATTACGAAGTTATAGTCTCAGATTATTTTGCCACACTTATATGTAGGGGTGTCAAAATGGGTCATAACACGATAACACGACACGCGTAACACGTAAATTTAGCGGGTTAGGGTCGACCTGTTTATGACACGAACTAAATGGGTCGTGTCGACCCGCGAACTTGTTTATAAATTATATAATATATATAATATATGTAACATATATGAGATATTTAATTTGGACACTCTATACAAGTACAACACTAAGTCACAGACTCACAGTGTCACAGACTTTTTTTAGTGTTAATTTTAATTGCATTTTTAATTTGAATTGTATTAGAAATGAAATGTTAAATAGGTTAAATGGGTCATAAATAGGTTAAGTGGGTTAAACGGGTTGACAGGTCGTGTCAAAGTTTAATAAAAAATACGACATATTTAATTAAACGGGTTAGTCGTGTCGTGTTGTGTCGTGTTGTGTCAACCCGTTTATTAAATGGGTCATATTCGTATTGACCCTAATTGTGTAATCAGAGTGGGTCGATACAATACGAACACGACCCAATTATTAAATTGTCCTCATGATTAAGAATCCTTCATCGGGACAAATTATTTGTAATTTCATTGATTACATTTCTGTAATTTGCCCTTTTTCTTATTAGTGTCTCCTCCAGGGCCTGGACTTCCATTCTAATAGGCCAAGATCCAAGATAGTTAATCTAACTACTGGACTTGTGTTACCCTGTATTTAATGGTGCTAATTACACTGCATGGGATTTTTTTTGCTGCCCTTTTTAGAAATGGCACCCTATTCTACAAAAATAGCATTTTTTATGTTTGATTTTTAAAATTGTAGTTTGTTTGAAACTAAATTTTAAAAATCCACATTAATTTCATATAAATTTATAATTTCTCTTTTATTTTGTATTTTTTTTCTCTCCTTAATTTCTCTCTCCTCCTCCCAAACCCTAACACTATTCCTCTCTCTCTCTCTCTCTCTCTCTTCCTTCGGCTGCCGTCCTCTCCATCATCTTCCGCTGTCGTTACTGGTTGTTCTCCGTCGACGCTCGTCCTCCTCTCCGTCGACGCTCGTCATCTCATCCGTAGCTCGTCGCTCATCATCTCGTCCGCTTGTTCTCCGTCGCTCGTCCTCCTCTCGTCCGTCGCACTATCTGGTCTACTCCCCTCACCGATAGTCTTGTTGCGACGGCGACGCTTCGTGGTGGCTTGGACGATAGGGACAACTATTGGCGGGGAAGGGAAAGGCTGGTGGTGGCACTAGGGTTGCAAAAACCCTAGCAACTGCCATTTTGATTTATTTACGAAAACGTCTACTTTTAAGATTTTCATGTTTTTAATTATTTTTTGAGTTTTTTTAAAATTGTTCATAATAGTGCACAATAATGTACAATATAATATAAACTATTTTTGTGAACCATTCTCAACGCTAAAATTAAAAAAAATATTTAGAATTAAAAATTATGAACTATTGAACCATTAAAAATGATTCACAATAGTGTACAATATAATATACAATATTTTTGTTAACCATTGTAAACGTTAAAATCGACTCTGAAAAAAATATTTTCTGAAGAAAAAAATAATTTAAAATTACTAAAAAATAATTAAAAAATTATTTACACTTTTTAAAAAATATGAATTGTGTACTCTATTGTGAACAATTATAAATCGTTGTGAACTATTTAAAATTATTCACAATAATGTTCACTATTTTATGAACCATTGTTAACATGAAAATCGATTTGAAAAAAATATTTTTTGAAGAAAAAAATCTTTTAAAATTTCTAAAAAAACAATTAAAAAAATTATTTACACTTTTTTGGAAAAAATGAACTGTAAACTCTATATGTTAACCATTGTGAACCAAAAAAATAAAATCTAGACTAAAAAATATTTTTTATTTTAAAAAATACAATATCTCATGAAAAAAGTCAATTTCTAGCAAAAAAAAATCAATTTTTCCTGAAATTTGACAATTTCTCACATATTTTTTCAAAAATAACATTTTAGAGATTTGTCTCTTTCTTGTTTTTATTTTTAAAAACAAGTTGGCTATTGTTATAAAATTAAAATATGATATTTTATTTTAGTATAAATGTCTAGTCTTTCTTATTTAATGGGTGATAAGATTGGGTGAAAAATGGCCTGACCCAATGGGTTATTCCCAGGTGTAAACTCCATTCTTGATGCCAAGTGGAAAGTAAATGAAAACAAGAATGTGGGTTTGAGGATGGATGTCCAATTCAAGAATTGTGGGAGATTCCAGGATCCATGTTGTAATTTTCAGGGAAGAAGAAAGATGGGCAACTTACAAAACGGTCCCACTTTCAAAATTTAATTACAACAGCTGTGAGCGTGGATTTTTTTTTTATTGCGCTTGGATTTGTGTTCTGTTTTGTCGCCATTTTTCACCTTTTTGTACGGAAACTAACTTTTCCCTACTCCACTTCTATATTTTTGTACGAAAAAGTTAGTTTCCCTTTTTTTAAAAGCAATTTATTTATTTTTCTCTTCTTCATTTGTCATTCCTTAACTTTTTTATTTAAACTAAATTATTTTCCACCTTCAACAAGGATGTTGCACCTCCAGATTTCAAGTTGACATTTTTTTTTGCTTTTTATCCCCTAAGCCCTCATTTTTTCTTTTTACTTATTAGTTCTTTTTTACTGTTTTTTCAAGCGTTATTTTTTCATATTTATTTCTTTTATTTTGATTTATTTTGTCTTATTTTTATTTAGTATTAAAACAACTTAAGAACAGTTTTTTCAAAAAAAAAAATTAAGATTTAATTTTTATTCTTTTTTTTCTTTTCATTTGTCCTTTATTGACTTTTTTATTTAAACTATTTTTTTCACATGTAAAGTCTTTATTTGTTTTGCTTTAGTTTATTTTCATCTTATTTTTTCAATATTTTAATTTTATGAATTATTTGATTTATTTTTACTTTTAGATATTCCTAAATATTAACTTAGATAATCTTTAATTCAAAAAAAAATTTAGATAATCTTTAATTAAACCTTTTAAAATCATTTAATAAATAAATTTAAAATAAACTTAAAATAAACCTTTTAAGTTAAATAAACTTAACATAAACCTAAAATAAATCTTCTAAAATCCTTAAATAAAACTAAAATAAACTTCAGATAAACCTAAAATAAACTTTCAATTAAACCTAAAATAAAATTAAAATAAACTTAATAAACCCTAAATAAACTTAAAATAAACCTAAAATAAACATTTTTAAATTTTTAAATAAACCTTTTTAAAATTTGTAAAACAAACCTAAAATAAACCTGAAATAAATATTTTTAAAAAATAAACCTAAAATAAACTTAAAATAAACCATTTCAAAATCTTAAATAAAATAAATAAACCTTAAATAAACGTTTTGAAAACTTTGAATAAACCTTTATAAATTTTTTTCGTAAAAACATTTGAAGCGCAGAAGACCAAAACCGACCCTCCTCTGCCGTCTCAAACCACCAATTCCACCGTCAAAACCTCCACTCTCTCTTGCCAAACCAGACATAACCCTAAACAATTCCAACCTCTGCAGTACGTCACAAAATAAAAATAAAAAATTCAAACTTCCACCAAAACCACTTCACCATCAGAACCTTTGTCACAATTCATTCAAAACAAAACCATTAGTGAAACCACCCAACTTCGCCGGATCCACAACAAACATCGGATCTGTACAAAACACACGAAGAACATTTTGAAAAAAAAAATCAAAATGTACCCCTCTACTTCTTCCTCCTCCGCCGCCACCATCTCCTCCAGTCTCCACCGTCTTTAGTCTCCGCTACCTCCATCCTTCACCTTCACCTGCTCCAGTCTACACCTCCACCTGTATTCATCCACCTCCATAGAATAACGACATAGAAGTGAAAGAGCGGGGGAGGATGAGGCTATGGCGGACGATGTGAAGAAGAAGGACAATGGAGAAGCGAAGGTTAGATCTGATTAGAGAAACGACGAAGAATCAGAGGTCAGACCTGGAAAGAGAAATGACGGAGAAGTGGAGGTCAGATCCGTGGCATAATCTGGCGGCGGTGGCGTGTCGGTTGTTGCTGGAAAAGAAGACATCAAGAGAAGAGAGCAGGAAGAGTTGCGATGAAGAGAAGGAAAAGAAGAGAGAGAGAAAGAGCATCTGTTGTGAAGTAGAAAAGAAAGGGACGAAGATATGGGAGAGAAAAAAAAAATTAACTGAAAGAAGATAAAACGAAAAAGAGAAGAAGTACGGAGTGGAGATAAAAAAAATTTGCTACTTCGGAGATGAGTTTTATACAAAAAGTTGAGATGGTTTGTCCAAAATAAACCGAAAAAAAAAAGCTGCTTACCCACATTTGTAATTAACCCAATGGTGTAATGAGTTTGAGAGGCTCTGTGGTTCACATCTCCAACAATTGGGTGGACTCGCTCTCTTTAAAAATGGTCTCATGCATCACTCCAACACATCTCTTTACTAACTAGTCACAAGTAGTATTTGCTAATTTGTTATTTAGTAAAGAAGGATTAGTGGCTTTAATAATTACTCCCTTCAGCACAATTTGATAAACACTAAATATTTTTTTATAAAAATTAAAGAAATATTAATTTTAGTAAGTAAATTTATTTAATTTTATAAATTTTTTCTTTTATGTCTGTTAACTAATTGTATTAATACTTAATAAATTATTTGAAAGAAAAAATTAAATAAAGACAAAATTATAACTTTACTGATAATAAATATAAGAAAAAAATGTGTTTATATT
>CAODLS011298116.1:0-10534 GCA_948243855.1 Flueggea neowawraea | reverse complement strand
AAATTCAAGGAAACTGGGCACAGTAATATGTATTTTCCTCAGGTGTGTTTCTGAACACGTTTTGCTCAGTTATTTATTGATTTTTGGTGTTTTCATGGTTTTTTAATAGTTGTGAAACGTGGATGCAGTTCATACCATACTCGTTCATTGAGAAAGAAGCAAGTCATGTTGAGGGGTTCAGCCCGGAACTGGCTATAGTAACTATCGGTGGAGGGAAGGAGCTTGAGGAGAAACTTGTGGTAAATATTTCCTCATTGGAAACCCACATTTGAGTGTTTGCTTTGTTTGTCGTTGTTTGTCCAGATTGTAAGTTGCTGGAAGGTACTTGCGTTGTTTTAAGTTCATAGGAATCCGTGATCTGCGTTTTGACTTTGATTGTTGCTCTTTCTGAGGTTGTGGCAGGTTCGACCCACTAGTGAGACCATCGTGAATCACATGTTTACGCAGTGGATTCATAGTTATCGTGATCTTCCTCTGATGATCAACCAGTTGAAATTTTGTTGAAAGTTATAAATGATGCCAAGATATCCATGGTAGTTCATGGCAATATTTTGTGTTTTCCCCACCTCATTTTAACAATAAATATCAATTTTGTTATTTCAGTGGGCCAATGTCACGAGATGGGAGATGCGCACAAAGCCATTTGTAAGGACGCTTGAATTTTTATGGCAAGAAGGTCACATGGCTCATGCCACTCCAGAGGAGGCAGGAGAAGAGGTTTGCTTATTATTGACCTGTTGAATTCTTGTATAACCATTATGGAACTTAATGTTTTCATTTTAATGAATGGTAGTGCTGCACTGCAGGCATTACAGATGATTGATGTATATACAAAATTTGCTTATGAGCAAAGCTGCAATACCTGTTATTGCAGTTAGAAAATCTAAGGTAGAAACGTTTGCTGGTGCTGATAAGACATATACAATAGAGGCTATGATGGGTGATAGAAAGGCCTTACAAGCTGGAACCAGCCATAACCTTGGGCAAAACTTTTCTCGTGCATTTGGAACACAGGTAAATCTCTAATTGATTCAATGGTAGTAACGTGGCAAGTTTTATTTTTTCATTTGATAAGGAAAAAATTATGTGGAAGAGCACTGCTCTAGAAAGCAATTTGATTAAAGGATCAATCCATGCAAATGTGCAATCGCATGATAGGGGGAGCACAGTATATGCTTACAAATTCAGGAGATCCCCTGTTTGTTGGCTTTTTGATGTGGGAAACTCTATAGATGGTTTAGCTTAAGGGACTTGTGAAGGGTATTTTAGCACTAAGATAGCCTTTTTCCTTTTCTTGTTTTATTGAATTGGAGAGCAAATTTTCTGACCAATATCAATGTATATCAACCAATTTGATTGGCGATATGTTTTCTTTGTTAGTTCTTCCCGACTGATTTGTTCTTCTCCATATCTATGCTTCAATTTTGGTTGTTGGAAAATTTCCCCCTTCTTTACAGTTATTGCTTTGAAGTTTGAACTCTGAAGCTGTCACTGATGTAATTCATGCCTTTTGTCCCTTAATTCGTTAGTTTGCCTTTTCTAACCAATTGATGTGCTTGTTGCAGTTTACTGATGAAAATGGACAAAGGCAACACGTGTGGCAGACATCTTGTGCTATCAGCACTCGTTTTGTTGGTGGCATTATAATGACTCATGGAGATGATGCTGGGCTAATGCTTCCCCCAAAAGTTGCTCCAATACAGGTATTTTGTGGCGCAGTAACAACGATTTCCTTGCATTTAGTTCAGAAGCTCCATTAACATGTTTTTATTTCACACAAATTAATTAGAAATGAGACTCCAATAACTTAATCTGTTTATTGGTTTTGTTCTAGGTGTACTTTTCGGTTTAGATGTTTTCTACTTATGATCTCCTTAGAATCCCTTTTTCTCAATTTTTATTTGAATTTGTGCTACTGTGTTCAACTGTGGGTAGACAATTAGAATTTGTTATTTATATTTACGTGACATCCTCTCAGGTTGTGATTGTACCAATTTGGAAGAAGGAGGATGAGAAAACTGGAGTTCTTAATGCAGCATCATCTGTAAAAGAGGGTTTGCAATCTGCTGGCATCAGAGTTAAACTTGAACTCTGATCAGAGAACCCCGGGATGGAAATTCAATTTCTGGGAGATGAAGGTCCGTAACTTTGGTTTGCATTTGCAATTTTATGATTTGCAGGATATGTTGATTCTCATTTACTGAAAATTTTCAAGATATATCTGTCAACAAAAATTCTTTTTACTAGTTTTGGGGTCACAACTGATCGAATAGTATCTTACCCCATGATATATGACATAATATCTCATTTATACAGGGAGTCCCTCTGAGAATTGAAATTGGCCCTCGGGATGTTTCAAGTGGGAGTGTGGTGATATCAAGGAGAGATGTTCCTGGCAAGCAAGGAAAAGTGTTTGGAATATCTATGGAGCCTTCAGTCTTGGCAGCCTGTGTCAAAGACAAACTGGATGAGGTCCAGGCTTCTCTTCTTGGAAGCGCCATATCATTTTGAGATAGGTGGGCGCTCTTGCTGTAATTTTATACTCTATAGCATGTCTGATAAACATAAGTTTGTCTCTCATGATCAATGTCCAATTTATTGAAAGGAACCAAGCCTATTTGTCTACTCTCCAATTTCTCTAATATGGTTCAGATTTTGTGTTGCAGTAATATTGTGGATGTGACATCATATGATGAGCTCAAAGCTGCAATATCAGTGGGAAAATGGGCAAGGGGTCCTTGGGCTGCCAGGTAATTTTTTTTTTTGTAAATTCATCTTACTATTCCTGTTTTCATATTTTTCCTTTGAGACTAGCACCTTTCAGTGGTGAAGAGTAAGCGGACTTTCATTTCTGATGTTCTACCGTAATGATGTCTGTAGTGATGCGGATGAATTAAAGGTGAAGGAAGATACAGGTGCAACAATAAGATGTTTCCCCTTCGAACAACCCCAAGGGACGAAAACATGCTTGATGACAGGCAATCCTGCAGAAGGAGTCGCAATTTTTGCAAAATCTTATTAAATCTTGAGCAGAGTCCCTTGCACACTTAGGGGTCGTCTGAGCATTTTCGCATGGTAAATTTTGTCAGACAATCTTCTTGCTTAAGGTTTTTAGTTTGGTCAAATTGGCCAAAAATAACGTCTTATCAATTATATTTTACTGTTAAAGCTTGACAGAGTGTTCATGATCTTCTGTAAGGTTAGGATCCAGAGAGAGGCAAATCATTATAATTGTATTATGTTATGCAGAAGTTAAAAAGATGGACTCAGTTTTGGATGTGCTCACTTATGCAAATATACTACACGAATAAACGAGTGGGCCTATAAGTGGAGACATACTCTAATAGTCGAGATACTATCTTACATGTCATTCATTTACTTGCTTGGTTCACGAGCGGATTACTTGTTTGGTGCAAGTATAGTTAAGTGTATGCTATTATGTATTCCATAATCATCATGGTAGACTGGTAGTGATCAGTGTTGTGCTCTGTTGTTCATTGAATGGTACGGTACATTGGTAACGGTAAAAGGAATAGGAATTTCAGTGGGAAAGTAGCTGAGTGTGGGCTGAGAGGAATAGAGGCCAGAATAATAATGAAGACCATGAAATGGTTGAGTCCATGTGACACAATAAGGTATGACGTGGATCACGGGTCGTAGGATCATGGTATGGCATGGTCCAAATAGCCAAAGGGTAAATCAGGGGCGTCTATTTGGGATGACGTGGAAGGATCTGGTGCGATGGGATTATTAGAGGAATAGGGGGAAGGAATCTTAGACTTTTTTCTATGGGTGGGGTTCCTGCCGTGGAATAAAAGTCACGCGTTGGCGTGTGGGACCATTTGCAGAAATAAAGATTGGAAGAAGATGGCAAGAAATTCTTGACCCAAAAAACAAAAAAAAGGAAGATGGCTCTCGAATTATTTTCTCATCTGCATTTTCTTTTTCTTTTTTTTTTTTGTTTTATGGCTGCTGAAATTCTTTCATTTTTTTATAAGAAAATAATAAATGCATACAATGAAAGATGCAGTGTTAAATTTGTATAATGCACTTCCTCTCTTAAATTTGTTAAATTTGTATAATGAATGTTATTCACTAAGGTGAATCTATGTGGGTAAATATGCGTTTACTGCGCTTTACGGCAACAGACATTCCTATCTTCTCCGAAAAGAAAAAAGGATAATAATAAAAATTTTAATATTAATCAAGTGAAATTCAAAATAATGCAAAGAATTGAAAGGAGACTAGTTTTGGTTGGCGGTTTAGGAGGGCAGAATGCAGAATTAAAGGGTAAAATGGGTTTGACGAAAATGTCGGTGTTAGTGAGAAAAGTAAAAGGGGGTTTGTTAGTGCTTGAAAAACCCACTCCTCCACTATTTGACTATTGACTTTTTGTCCATTTGCTAGTGCTAAAAGACACAGAACAAGTTGGCGCTGGCTGCTTGTTTTATCAGCAGCCAAATCGAGAGTTCCAGATCTCTTTTCTCTTTCCTTTTTTTTTTAAATTTCCTCCCCTAAAAATAAATCAAAAAATAAATTGAATTCCTATTTCAACCAGGACTCGGAGTGCGTATGGGGTGGGTGGCATTCCCCTGTAAAATAGCCCAACACACAAGGCCTCTTTCGGAATAACGTATATATATATATGTCCAGCGATAGGGCTTTCGTGGCGTTGATTTAGACGGAAAATGCAGCTCGAGATTGACCCTTGTCAGAGAAGCAATAATAAACACACTTCTTAGAGATAAAGGGCGTCGCCGACGATCGGATGGTCTATATTCCCCGGCCTCATATAACTTATCCAAGATCACTTAAACGATTTGTTCATCGGCAATGAGTATTTACTGATCGGAACTGTTGTTTGATATTATATCTGTTGAAAGAACCACTGAAATCTTGAAGTTGAAGACGAAGAAGACGACGGCGTTTGATTTGATCATACAAGACAAGAAGGACAATTCAAGGAACAGGTATTGAAAATCTCTGCGTTTTGTCAATATTTTCTTAATGATTGGCCAGAGAGCGGAGACCTCTACTTTGATAGCCGCCAACAACCGCCTTTGTAAAATATCTTCTGAATGCTACTCTTTTGTCAACCGTTGGATCTACACAAGACGATAGTGGAAGTTGTTGAGAGCGTTCGAGTAATCAGATTAGTTGTTAGGTCTGGATCTGCTATTACTTAACTCCGCCACGAAGAGATTCTGCTCTCAAGATCTGGCGGTTTTGTTTCTTGCCTCTTATACATAGCTGGAGCTGTAACGAAATATATTGGCTTTGGAGATCTGATGATTTCGCTTCTTCCTTATTCCTTATGCTTTTGTTGAACACTCGATGATCTGAAAATTGAAATATGTTCTTCTACCTTTGATTTGCCATTGATGAAGGCTGTGGTTTTTCTCTGTCGTTTCCGATGTCTCTTGGAGGTAGATGGCGTTGATTATGAGATTAAATCACTGCCTGAGCAGAACATCTTGGATAGAGCGAGCGTCTTGGCTGATTAGACGGCCATGGCTACTTCGCTGTTTTTCTTTTTCTGGTTGTCGGTGGATGAAATTTGTGTTATTTGCCCTCACATATAGTGATTTGGCCTGTAGTTAGATGGGTTGTGCTTACCTTTTTCCGGAACGGAAAAATTTTACATGGCCGCTAATAAATCGTCTACTCTGTCGTGAAGCAGGAAACGAGGACTATTGTTGTGGCACTTCCCTCGGTGGATGAGATCGGTAGTTCTGTTAGCGTGATGAGCACGGGACTGGAACTTGCGGATTTTGAACACCCTGGTTCGATTTGGAAATCTGTCCCAAAGGGCTATAGGAGTGCTTTAAGGCGTTCTAGGGATACTGATAAGATTTGTAAGGATGCAGATGATAAGGTAGTTTCTGATGTTCTTAAGGTTAATTTTTTTTGCTATGCTTTATATGATTTCCGTTTACTTTTGATTCGTTGTTCAGGAGATATCTAACATTTTTTGTCGAATTGGCAGAACGGCGTGGTTGTTGATGCTTTGCCCCTTAAGAAAAGGAGATTTAGATCCCCTTCCAGCTCACCTCATTCTACAACCCAATCACAAGCGAATGAAGAGACTGAATTTGAATTTGATCGAAATCAACGGCGTGGATGTGCTGATATCGAAACAATAATTAAGCTCAGTGGGAAAATTCCTGAAAACAATTATAGCAAGTTTGATTACTGCAATGACTTCTCTGGTATTGAAATACTCGCAGCTGCTGCTTGCCAGGATGACATTATTGATGATATCTGTAATGATGAGGAAGACATGACAAGGGAAGGAGTTGATTCATCAGCTTCTGCGGTTCTGTTTGAAGAAAGTGCTGCATGCGTGAAGGATCTGGCATCTGCAGATATAAAAGAGACCTCTTCTTCCCAGCGTATGCTGCAGCCTAGTAGGTTACACTGGGACTTAAATACTCTAATGGATGCCTGGGAACAACCTAGTGATACAAGTCAAGATGATTCTCATACGGATGTTGTAGATAATGACTTTACGGCTATTAATGGTAAGGCACAGATGGTAGAAACTCGTGGCACGCAGGAGAATAAATGCAAGGAAACCTCAATAGGTAATGTTCATGATGCAAAATCTTCTAGCCAGAACGTCACCGAGGAAGCTTGCTTCACCCGTTCTACCTCTGTAGCAGCTTCTGAAGAAAACAGGGATAATCAACTTTCTGACATTGCACTGAGACCATGTGGAGAAATCAGTTCTTCTGATCTTCAATTTGAAAACATTCCTCGTGCGGCAAAGTTTAAGCGAGAACAGAGTGATGAGGGTCTTGCTTACAGAGAAGAATCGAACAAAGCTAATTGTCACACTACCTGCAGCATTTCTAGTGATGCAGAAGATTCTCTCAGGGCATCTGGGGGTGATGGAGACAAGCAGCATGCTCAAGATATGCATAAAGTGGTTGGCTGTCCATCTGTTGTACATGCTTCACTTGACACTGGGCATGCTAATCAAGAAGGGTGTGCACCTAATTCTGATTATACCTCTGCATCTGCTGTATCTGCTTTGAAGGGCCAATATATGGTAAGTTTAGATGAAAAAGAACCAACCAATCAAGTTTCTTCAGTCGAGACTAGATCTGATTTGGAGCATACTAAGGTTGAGGGACTGATGGAGAAGGCTTGTGTTGAGTCGGTTGCTAATCCCAGAGAAGCAAGTAAAGTGCATAATTTTGATCCTTCAACTTTCTTCTCTAAGGTGACTCATGATCCATCTGTTGACAGTTATGAATCAGGTATTTACGAAGATGATAAGATTAGGGATTTTGGTAGGACTAATAGTGCAGAACCTCAGGCTGGTCATGATTCGCAAATTGAGGATGGGGAGTTGAGGGAGTCTGATGCGCAATGTCAATGGGACGAGAATGATGATGAGAATAGGGAAGATGAGCTTGTGGATTATGGGTCTGAAGGTGATGAAGAAAGGCATTGTAGCTTAGACAAAGCTAAGGATCAAAGAATTGAAACCTGTGAAATGGCAGATGCTGCAAAAAATGAGTCTGACAGTCCAAAAACAAGAACTTCTGATGTGACAACTGACACAGATTTCCTATCTGAAGGGGTGGGATCAAGGACATCCAACAAGGAGTTGCTATCATGTATTGAAGAAGGGTCCGATTTGATGCATAGAAAGGACACTATGATGAGAAGCAGGTAACTTTCCGATCTTTTTCTTTGCTCTCTAGTCTTTATATAATGATCTTTTTGTTAATTTTTTTCATGCGTATTGATGTGTTTTTATTTGTATTTTTAGATATGATCATGGTGGAAGCACGCATTCTCGAGATGGGATGGGTTCGGACAAGGATACCCATAGTCGTGCAAGAAGCCCAGGAGGTTGGGATTCCGAACGTCATTCATATCTTGGGGGCTATGTTAATGGCCCTCTCGGAATGAAAACTATGGAAGATCATGGATATGCTCCATTCGATAGAGATATTGGAGCAAGAGGGTTTGCAAGATTTGACAACCATGGTCACGGGCAATTTGTCAACCGCTCTTCAAACAGAAGATTTGAACACTCCAATGGGACTAGATCTTCAGCTAATGGTATGAATAGGTTATATGTCAGAGATATCAGTCCTACAAGCAATAGTTTTAGAAGATCTCCTCAAGCCTTTGACAGAGGGGACAAGGGAGGATTCTATAAGCCTGTAATGGAGGATAATGCTGCATATCCTAATCGTTTGGCTCATCGATTTGGCATGCCTAAGAGGGAAAGAAGCATTTCTCCTGTTGGTAGAGGAGGCAGAGGGTTTGCAAGATTTGACAACCATGTCCGCGTGCAATTTGTCAACCGCTCTTTGAACAGCAGATTTGAACACCCCAGTGGGACCAAGTCCAATAGATTATTATATGTTAGAGACACCAGTCCTATCAGCACTAGTTTTAGCAGATCTCCTCAAGCCTTTGATAGAGGGGACAGGGGAGGATTTTATAAGCCTGTACCGGAGGATAGTGCTGCATATCCTAATCAGTTAGCTCATCGAATGGGCATGCCTAGGAGGGAAAGAAGCATTTCTCCTGTTGGTAGAGGAGCAAGAGGGTTTTCAAGATTTGATAATCATGTGCGCGGGCAATACGTCAACCGCTCCTCAAAAAGCAGATTTGAACATTCCAATGGGACTAGGTCTTCCGCTAATGGTATGAATAGATTATATGTCAGAGATGCCAGTCCTACGAGCAATAGTTTCAGAAGATCTCCTCAAGCCTTTGACAGAGGGGAGAGGGGAGGATTCTATAAGCCTGCACTAGAGGGCATACGTAGGAGGGAAAGAAGCATTTCTCCTGTTGGTAGAGGACGATCTTATTATTCGGAGTCGAGATCCAGAAGTGGTCCCACTTCATACATTTCGGCAGGAGAACAAATTGAAGGTTCAAGGCTGCGTAGTAGGTCTCCAGATTTCAAGTCAGATGGTCGAATGGATAGGGTGAAGCTGCCATTTCAAAAGCGCTTTGCAGTTGGTTGTGAGGGCGATTTTGCGTCCCAGAAAGACAGTTGCATCCATCCACAGCGCACTTCCGATGATCAGTGTGCTCCGTTATGAGGATGTTTCGGCAGGGCAAAAGTTACGATTCTGGGCATTCAGTTTTGAAATTCAATTCAAACGATTAGTTTGAACCGGCGAAGCAATCCCACGTACACTGGCATTGGCTTTAGTGAGAGAAGATGAGGAAAAGCAAACAATATTTGTTTATTCTTGTCCGACCAATTTATGGGACTTGTTATTCTGGAAGTTCTGGTGCTGTGCATATTGAGGCCTGAGTTGGGCACTTTTTTCTTCTTTCCTTCTTTTGTTTACGGGAGGGTCGAGCAATAGTGACTTATTGTTGAAGGTCCAAAATTATGGAACGACAGAGCCGCATTGCTGGTTTTTGCTTTTGCGGTGCCTTTTCGATACTCCATAGGTCAGATAGTAATTACTTTTTGCATTCCTTCATCATAACCCATTCTAATTTAGTCTCCTTGTTCCATTTAACTCTCCATGTGTATCTGTCATTGCGTGTACGCATAGCTGGACTGCAATAATAATCATAAATCCGACTCGCTCTTTTCTTATAGCTCACCAACTAAAGCTAAATGATTCCAAGTGCAAATTATCTGCTAAACCGAAAGAGCAGATTTCAGCCAGTTCTTGCCTCAGCGTTTTTGGTCCACTTACAAGAACTCCAACACTTGCTTCTTCACGCTCCATCAGTATTTCTGCAACAATAAAAAGGTTGCATTGTGGAAAAGTAGAGAGAATAATATATTTTTTTAGACTCCAATAGTAATTTTTTTTTTAACCAGGGACGTAAATGGTAAGTTGTTAAATGCAAAATAATTCAAACCAACTCCCGTTGTGTTTATATAGCCAGAACTTGTTTGAGAGGAAAAAAAGTTGATAATAAGCAGCTTACTCTTGAGGTTTGGCCTTTCGCCAAGGTGCACTTTAGTGGCTTGAAGAAGAGATTGGAAGGCTTTCCAATTCAATGTCTTGTTCATAGTATAAATGTGTTCCAGGTGACAACATCGCTGGGGTCGGCGTGTCTGTATGCTGAATCTGCCTCGTTTCCTTGGCATTCTGTCTGTTGTTCCACAGATGCGCTGCAGAAGCTGTCAACTTTATCGATATGCATACTGACAAAATACTAAGTGCAGATCTTGCAGTGGCAGAATACACCAAATCAGTATCATGGTCAATTGGGTATATGTAAAATCTTGTGAGGATCCCAACAAGAAGAAGAAAAGTAATAAATGACGCAGAGATTATAGCTCCTAGCCAACTGTTAGGACCTAGGACAGAACAAACTGGTTTGTCCAATGCTTTTGGCTTAAGCCATATAGTTCTCAAAACTTTGTGGTCATCCTTTTTGAGCTCTCTGTCTCTAGTTATGTACGCTTCAATTTGTAGTTGCAAAGGACAAATATCAATGTTGTTCCATGAAAATGGAAGAAGAAGGTCCAGCATTGTGAGATCCACTGATTTCTTGAAAGCACACACAAGGAGAAGCTTTGGAGTAGTTA
>CAODLS011298047.1:0-10134 GCA_948243855.1 Flueggea neowawraea | reverse complement strand
TCAGCTTACTCAAGTAACGCATTAATGCTTACTCGAGTAACACCTCTCACAAACATAAATCCTTAGCATAACACTCACATCAATCAAGATCAAAACGGAACCAAATGGAAGACTACAAAGAGTCTTATGGAATAAGACTAGGGTATTACATGTATAGTTTTCAATTACCTCATCATCACTTTCATTTTCCTCTATTGCCATCAAGCACAAGCTTTCCATTTCCTCAATTTCTTCTTCTTCTTCTGAGCTTGATTCATCGCTATCACTCCAAGTGGCCTTCATTTCCTTTCCTTTATTCATTTGGGAAAATTTGGAGTACTTCTTGAAAAGGGGGCAGTCTTGTTTCACATTACTTAGTTTGTTACACTTGTAATAAATTATAGAGCTTTCCTTCTTGGAATCCTTCTTAAAATCCTTCTTTGATTCCACTTTTGAAGATTGATCTTTGAGCTTCCTCCAATTTTTCTTTTTCTTCATGAACCTTTTGAATCTCCTTGAATACATTGTCATTTCTTCATCACTTTCTTCATCATCCTCATCTTTAGTTTCTTCAACCTTGGATTTTAGAGCCATGGCTTTTCTTCTCTCACCTTTTTGATGTCTCTTCTTGATCTTCAAGTAATCCCATTTCATAAGTTAGAAGATATCCTAGCAACTCCTCCAAATGTAAGACATTTATATTTTTGGCTTCCACAATAGCATCTTTCTTGGAGGCCCAAGATTTTTGTAGGGCTCTTAGAATCTTTCTTACAACTTCAGAATTGGAGTAATTCTTCCCAAGTGCCTTTAGTCCATTTAAGATTTCTTTGAATCTATCGAACATATCTTGAATACCTTCACCTTCCTTCATCCTGAATAACTCATATTTATGCACAAGAAGAGAGACTTTGTTTTCTTTGACTTGGCTTGTTCCCTCATATGTAACCTTTTTGTGGGCTGTGGAATATTGTTGCACCTTGTTGAATTGTGTTTTGCTTAGAGCACAAAATAGGATGTGCAAACCTTTCTTGTTGTAACAAATCATCTTCTTGTAATACTTGCTCCATTCTGATTTTGGCTTCAAAGTTTTAGCCCCATCAACCATTTTCTTTGGAACGTAAGGAGCGCTTTCCACTGCATCCCATACCTCTTTAGCTTCACACTTTAAGAATACCATCATCCAAGTTTTCCAGTACATGTACTCACTGCCATCAAAAAAAGGAGCATGATTAATAGATAGACCTTCATATTGAGTATGGTAGCTACTGTTTCATTCAGGATACCTTCAAGTGTCTACTACGAGTGTTGAGACTATTTTACGTGCGCAACTTTTCTTTTCTGAGCGCTTAGCACATTCTTCTATGTGCGTTGACGAATTTCCAAAGTTCACACCTTTGATTCTTCACGAGAATGTGTCAGAGAATATTCAAATTCAAATCCCGAAGAGCATCTTAGATTTTTCAGGTTGTCCACCTCAGCCTCGTATACGTGTGTAGCACCATTGTTACATGTGTAATACCAGTTTGTCTATCACCAACTGTAGTTGTCGGAGAATATTCCCTTCTCGAATTAAATTTCCAAGGCACAACTTGAACTTGTCTTCATTCTGGATCTCGTCTACGTGCATAGTACTAAGTATTACGTGCATAGCATAAACATCTTGAGAATTTGACTTGAGCACTTTATGTGCATTGCAGTGATATGAACATAGCATGACTTGTCTAGTGAGCTCTCTTCAATTCCCATCATGAACTAATCTACGTGCGTAGAGTCTTCTTTTGCGTGCTTAGTATGGTGCATCATCCATACCAATATTCCGTCTTCTCATATTGCTTCTTTTGCGCACATATCATCTACTTCTATGTGCGTACTACGCATACTAGGTGTATTATATTTCCTTCTACAAACATAATGTCCATTCTAGAACTCCCATAATTACTCTAATATGATCAATGCACATAGATCATTGATTAAAGCGCTTAGGATGATCTTCAGCGTGCTTAGAAGAGTCTATTACGTGCGTAACTTAACTATTTTAAGTGTTTTGTTAAATCATGAAAACTTAGAAGGAATTCTTATTGTGAATCCGAATTGATTCAAGGCATTGGTTATGACATCAGCCGTTCTAAGGCTTGGAGAGTGAAGAATAAGTGCTTGCAACAGATTTTTAGAGATGAAACTAAGCAATACTCAAGGATGTTTGCATACCATAATGAACTAATGAGATAAAATCCTGGTTCATCGGTGGAAATATGGCTAGAAGAGGACCAATTTAAGGGTTCTACGTATGTTTAAATGCTTTGAAGAAAGATTATAACGAAGGACTATTACGCTCTATAGTCTATGTTGATGGTAGTTGGCTAAATGTTGAGTCTAGTTTTGATGATGATTATAACAAAAAATCTATGAAATATGTTTAGAGTTCATGGAGGAAAGAATTACATGAGAAAAAGACAAACATTCATGGGAGAAGTTGAAAAATGAAGCAAAGTTGCACACACAACCATTCAATTGCACACACAAACATCAAGTTACGTATGCAAGTGTGTTTTGATAAGACAAGACGATTTTTTACAATGGCTACTAACTTGGAATGATTATGGGGTAATGTACACATCACGTAGAGCCAGTTACGCACGCAGCGTATTTGTTGCGAATGCAAATCATCTGACAATAAAGATGATGATGTGATTCAAAGCCACAACAACTAGTATCCTTTACACAACGTCTATTTGCTTTCTACAACGGTCAAATGGATATATTTTGGCTATAAATAGCCTTGTACTTTAGAATAAGAACACACAATAAGAGTGAATCATAAAGATAAGCCTAGAATACACATTGCTATCATTTTGCTCTCATTTTGTCCTACACCCACTCTTTTTTATAACAATTGTAATATCATTTGGGTTGGTGTAAGATTATTTCTACTGCTTGGGTACTCTTTGTAACAAGCAAAAATTCTTGCTTGAAGAGTTGGTGTAAGGTTTGCTAGTTGATCCCGCAAAAACTAGTGGTTGTAAGCTTTCCTAGTTGAGCCAGCAAAAACTAGCAGTATAAGGTTTGCTAGTTGATCCCATAAAAACTAGTGGTTGTAAGGTTTCCTAGTTGAGCATGCAACAACTAATGGTGTAAAGGTTCTTTGTGATCCTGTAAAATAAAGGGAATTGTACAAAGGTTTTCCTCTGCCTAAAAGTAACGAGACTAATGGATTCAAACTCTCGAGCGTGGCTTGAGGAGTGGACGTAGGTCAAAGAGGATTGAACCACTATAAATCTACGACGTGAATCTCTCTTCCCTTAACTCTTTACATTCATTATTGTTGGATCAAGGGTGATCAACATTAAGATTCTTTTATATTTTGATGATGGACAAAATTGAGTTGGATTCTTGGACATTTAAACATGATAGTTATCGGCTTACTCGAGTAAATAAAAGTGTCAGTCGAGTAAGGAAGATCTTCAGGAGCTGTTGTGTTAAACAAAGAAATATAACTCAAGTAATACATGAATATCACTCGAGTAATACAAGTCTTAGCTCACTCGACTAAGCAAAAATGGTCACTCGAGTAATCCATATGCCACTTCACTCGAGTAACCGAAAACTTTACTCGAGTAACTTTTTGGTCCAGAAATGACTATAAATGCACTCCAACAGCTATTTTATCTCCACCAACGGTCATATTACTTGGAGAAACTATAAATACATCAAGAGAGGGTTGAAAATGTGTGGAAATACATATGAAAACATTGTGCTACCACATCTATCAATTCCAACCATCAAAAACACCAAATCAAGCTAGAGATCAAAGTTCAAGCATCAAACTCTTACATTCAACTCTAGCATAGAGCTTCAATCTTTGTAAACACTTTGTATACACTTTGAGAGTGAGAAAGATTTGTTGTAAACCTATAAAAAACAACATTTAAAGGTTTGTTGTGAACCTAGGAAAAACAACATTGCGAGGGCCTAAGAGGTGTTGAGCCACAATCAACCTTGTTGGATTGAGTCAGAATCAATCACCGTTATAGTGGAAATTCTAAGTGATGAGACTTAGGTAGTGGATGTAGGCAAGGTTGGTCGAACTACTCTAAATTCTTATTGTTGTTTTCTCTCTTTTATTTCAAGTCACTTTCGCTCTCCAAACTCAACCAAGGCATAGGCCAAAATTTCTCCAACAATTACTATCTTGTTTCCTTATTGAGTTATTTATCTCTTTTGTGAATTGGTTTATTGTTTATACTTATTCTGCAAAATTTGTATTTGGAGAACAATTTTGAAAAGGTTTTATTAAACTTGTTAAAAACTCAATTCACTTCCTATTGGATTTTCATCTTGGGACGACACTAAAGACTAGCCATGGTAGCCAATTGTTGTTTGTAATGACACTTGACCCTAATAACATGATATTTCCTCTAGCATGGATTAGCGACAGACAAAAGGTATTGTTCACTACATTTTTGTTGTGCCATAACTATTGTTATCTTTTTTTCTTTTTGTTTCTATAGTAATTATACAAGGAAATGATGATGATAATAAGTTGGTATTGTTACTACATTTTTTTTATGAGGAAATCATTGCTAGAAAATTTTTAGCTTGACAAATTGCAATTTTAACTCAACTGGCTGCAAATTCTAGCTTGATAATAAGTTGGAGTTGAATTTTGTTTTTCTATTAGATGAATAACTGAAAGGATAATTAAAGTGAATTAAAGATTCATTTGGAAGCCAATATCTACTCATTTAAAGTGAATTACTATTGTTTCCAACTGAGAAATCCTTGTATTTATTATGTGCAACAACGATGCCTTGTTGCAATGGCTAAAATTTGTTATTTTATTTTCCTCGACGTTAGGGAATGGTGCACAACATCCTCTTTCCCGTTTACTTCCTGAGCTTCTCATCTAAAACTGAAGCCAGGTTAATTAATTCTTTATTAGTTTATAATTTACTGATTTATGTTCTGTAAAATGCATGTCTCATTGGTGCTATAAAAGAGCTACCTCTATTGTTTGAGTACCAGAATTGTGTAGGTCACATATACACTAATTTTTGTGGCCTACACAAAGGGAAAGAACTGAAAGACGTCATTTGGAATGCACCAACAGCTACTTATGTGCAACGATGTAATAAATGGATGGAGGAATTAGAAAAATTTAATAACGAAGCCAGGGAATGGTTCGATCATTAGGCCCGACATCTTTGAATATGGTTTCATACTTTGATGAGAGAAGGTGCAAAATGTGACATTTTGCTGAACAATCTGTGAAAGTGCTTCAATAGATACATTCTAAACACGATGGATAAACCTATTATTACCATGTTGAATTGATCAAGAATCGCATCATGAAGCGGTTGTACACCAAGAGGTTGATTGGTTAGAGATGGACTACGATGATATGCCCAAAGGTTCAAAAAAATTGGACGAATCAATTGAATTCTCTAATAATTATTATGTTATTCATTCTTGAGGAACACATCTGAGAGTTGAGGGTGGTGACAGGCCATATGTTGTTTATCTATAGGATTGGTCTTGCACCTGTCGAAAGTGGCAAATCTCAGGCCTTCCATTTGCCCACGCATGTTCAAAAATACGTGTAAACAATGGAAATGTTAAGGGTTGAAATCGAAGAAGTGAATTCCTTTACATAGTAACCACAAAAGCATCTTGGCCATGCTTCATTTTAATTCTGAGGAGGAACAACACTGCTTCTTGCCCTTGAGCTTCTAGAATACGAAACCATTGTACACTTTCAAAACCTTCCATTATCTCAGCAAATAAGAAGCATAATTCTGTTAAAAACATAAATAAATTTGTTTTCAATTTGTAAATATCCATTTCCTTATATGTCTAAATCTTTTATAAATGTAACCTAATCAACAAGCCTTCAAGTAATTCACCATATCATAGCACGAGTCTTAAAAATAACCTAATAAAAAAACAGCATAATTCGACATATTTTCAAACTGTTGAGTTCAGTTTTGACGATGATGAATGCAAAACATCCATGAAAGAGTTATAGAAGTGCAGAATCTCTTATATGCATCAACAACGCACGTTATGCCTGTTCAACCCACGTTGATCATGATGAAAATGGCATTAAGGAATGCTAAAGTGGATCCAACAGACGTTGACTTAATGACAATTAGATGCAGTGGCATCATCGCACGTTGAAGACCATCAATGCACGTTGTCGAGGCTGCAGGTTGATGAAGAAGACGTTGATCCGCAAGCAAGGCACATTGATGAGCAAAGGTGCAATATTTGATGAAACTGCTCAACGCACGCTGCAGAGCCTGCAACACACGTTGACGACGGTCAAATGAGGACAAATCCAAGACGCTCCTCGGGATTTGAATTTGAATATTCCTCGTACAAGGATGACATCAGAATTAAAGGTGTGAACTTTGAGAACGACAACACACGTTGCGGAATCAACAAGGCACGATGAAGATCATCTGGGTGAAAGTTCATATTCTAAAAAGTGGAGCAAGGCACACTGATCATCCATCAAGGCATGTTGAAGACTTGATCAACACACGCTATTGATCATCAAGGCACACTAATAAAAGGCATTATTGAACCAGAAGCACTGCAATTTTAACAATGCACGTTGATGGCCAACAACACACGCTGATCATTGAGAACATATCTGAAGAACGCACGTTGGAGATTAGTAACGCACATTAAGGATAGTGACGTCAATTAAAACATAATTCTTTCTCTCTCTCTCACAACGGCTACTTCGAGGCTTAAACAGCTATATTTTTTAAAGTGGCTATAAATAGATGTCCCAGAGCAGAAAGAAGATAAGACAGTCATTTACTATACGTTGCTATTATTGTTTCTCTCTTCTCTACCTTTCTAACCCATTTTGAGCTATTACTTGCTATCATATTGTTAGGTTTGTGTGAGCATTAATCAGTTACATCCTAGGGTTGATTTTGTATCAAGCAAGGTTGTTTTCTTGATGATAGATAAGTTTCCTTATTGTGCCTTAGAAAAATAAGAGTGGTTGCTAGTGAGCCTTAGAAAACTAGAGTATTGGTTGCTTATTGATCCCACAAAAACAAGTGGTTTGGTTTGCTAGTTGAGCCCACAAAAACTAGTGGTTTGATTTTCTAGTTAATCCTGCAAAAACTAGGGTAACAATTTTCCTGTTGAGCCCGCAAAAACAAGGTGTAACGATTTGCTTGTTTAGCCCACAAAAATAAGTGTTGTAAATAGTTTCCCTCCACCCGAAAGTGAGGAGATAGGGTATTGAAATTCTCTAGTGGATCTAGAGGAGTGGATGTAAGTCAAGGAGGACCGAACCACTATAAATATTGGACTTTGATTTCTCTCTCCCTTTCTCTCTTTATTTGCTTTGCATTTGCATTTGATTTACATTATTGAGAGTGTGGATTGGATTTTAAGTTGTTTCCGCATTTAACTTTAATTTTGGTTTACAATAACTTTGTTATTTGTTTTAGTTTATAAAATATTTCAACAAAGTTTTTAACTTGCTAGAAATCCAATTCACCCCCTCTTGGAGTGACATTCCATTGCATATATTGGGACCGAATCTGAATTACACAAACACCAAGCAGAGACCTAATATTTCAACAAAAAACATAATATAACATATTTTCGCTTCTTATATGTGTCATTTTCTAACACCAAACCGGTTCCCAATATTTCAAACATCAAGTAGCAACCTCAACAACACCAAAACTTTACCCAAATTGAAAAGCTAAATTTTCATATTTCAAACTTTATCCAATATTTCAAATGGTTTCTATCGACACCAAAACAACAAAGAATCCAAATTGAATATTTAATTTCTACCTAACACATGAAAATTAATCTTTCTTACCCCTTTCACAGTCATTTTGAAGAGTGGGTGGGTCTATCTTTCTTTTGACTTTCACCACCAGTTTTAAGAGTGAGTGGGACACTGGCACGACCTGAAAATGAACCATAACCGGCATACAAGTTGACCGTCTAAGAAAT
Organism: Flueggea neowawraea; assembly: GCA_948243855.1. Classification (NCBI taxonomy): domain Eukaryota; kingdom Viridiplantae; phylum Streptophyta; class Magnoliopsida; order Malpighiales; family Phyllanthaceae; genus Flueggea; species Flueggea neowawraea. The sequence continues at coordinate 2,163 of CAODLS011298047.1, read as the reverse complement.
CCTGACCCATATCGCACAAGCCTCGGATAACAGAACATATACCAGATGTAAACAATATGACAGTCCCAAGAGGCGGGTGAATTGGATTTCTTTGTAGAAATTAAAACTTTTTTAAAACCTTTTCAATATTTTTCCAAAACAAAAAAAAAAACAAAATACAATACAATATAAGACACAATCACATAAGAATAAAGCAAGATTAAATCAAAGTAAATAGAGTAAGGATAGAAGAAACAAATCTCAATATTTATAGTGGTTTGATCATCTTTAACCTACGTTCACTCCTTGAGATTCACTCAAGAGTATTAATCCACTATTAAGCTTCCTCACTTCTGGGTGGAGGAAAACCCCTTACAACCTTTGTTTTACAGGCCAACAAGAAACCTTTACAACCTTGTTTTCAGACCAACCAAGAAAACCAAACCTAGTTTTCCAAGGCTCACTAGAAATCACTCTTGTTTTCCAAGGAACAACAAGTAAGCCTATTCTTTCCTCAAGATTTAACACCAAGATTGTAGGAAATATCTCACACCAACTCATTAAGTAAATAGCAATTTTAAGCTCAGTTGGTACTAGAAAAGTGTAGAACAAAGGTATAGAGAATCAAGAAATAATGCAACAAAGTTTGGGCACTCTCTTAGGAATTTTTCATGCTTTCTCTCTTTAGAGAGGTCTAATTATAGACCATCTAAAAAATTCTAATTTTTAGATGATGTCAGCTTCTACAATGTGCTTTAACCTGTTGCAACATACCTTGTATAAAGTGCATAATGATATTGCGTGACTCGATATTTTTCAACGTGCTTTGTATATGTATCAGTAGTTACTGCCTGGAAGAGTGCACACTTCAGCATACTTTACATCACTACTATGTGCTTTTATCATACCTCAACGGGCGTTGATCATGACCTCTTCAGTCTTCTACATACGTTGTCATTCTTCAAAGAGCATACTTTTAATTCTTCACGTCATCATGTCAGGAAATATTCAAATTTGAAATTTTCGAGGAGCATCTAACTATTTTGTCAGTCACTTATGTCATCCCTGTCTATGTGAGTTGGACGCCATAAAGCGTATGTTGACGCTTTTCTTCAAAGGTGGTTCCTTTAATCATCAATGTGACTTGTATCCTCTCTTCAACGTTGTCTCACAAGACTTCTTTGTCATGAACTGAGATCTCGTCAACGTTCCTTGTATTTCTTATAGTGTACATTGTGACTTGTGTGCTTTTGGTCTAGAAGATGCTTGATTGATACAGCGTACTTTGACCCATTATAATATACGTTGAGCTTTAAGTACTTTCAGTCCAGAATGATCTCCATTTATACAACATGCCTTGATGACATGCAATGTCCGTTGTATCTTGAATGCTTTCAATCCATAATAAACTTCAATGATAGAGCGTGCTTTGACTATGGTATAACGCACATTGGATGATTCTGGAAAAATCCAGAATTCTTTCAACATGATCAACGGGCGTAGCACCATGTAGAACTTACATTGATCTTTGTACAACGTGCTTAGATAATGTGCAAAGTGTGTTGCATAACCATTTCAACTATTTTGTTAAAATCATTAAAACTTAGAAGAACTTTGTTAACCAAACTTGGTTCAACACCAGATTCTTATTATTATTAATCGGCTTATTATTCAAATTAAAACAATTTAACAAATAAAAGTTTTAAAAATAATATTCTTAAACAATAAAATGAAATATTATCATAATATAGAAATAAATAATAGATATTGATAAGTAAAATTATTTAAAGACAAAACAATAGCAAATACAGATCCCTAAACCCATAGATAACTCTGTATGGAGCATCTAACATAACAGATAATCGGGCCCTAACAATAGGGCACTCATTGCTGACAAGGGTGCCTTACTGAGTGCGGAAAATCGAATGATTACTATCAAGAACACCTAAAAAATGAAGTAAAAGTAAATAAGGAAAATAAAGGGGTCAGAACTCAGTGAGGAATAACACTCCAGAGCAGCTCTGAGCCTTATGTAAACTGTAATAACTTGAATATTTTTGACTAATTTTGGGTAAATTTTCCATTGAAAATTTTTTTCGAATTAATTATTTTTGAATGATTAATTTTAATTTAAAATATCATTAAATTAATTAATGATATTTTTTGGAGTATAAATATTTTTTT
>CAODLS011297927.1:0-15797 GCA_948243855.1 Flueggea neowawraea | reverse complement strand
GTGTTGACACAATGCTCTTGATTTTCTCTCTAGCTTGAATTTGGTGTTTTGGGGGTGATGGAATGATAAAAACATTTTAGCCTTGAAAGCATATGATCATCCACGTTTTTCTGCCCTTCCTTGATGTATTTATAGCTTCTCCAAGCCATTTGACCGTTGGTGTTGAGAAACTAGCCGTTGGAGATTGTTTCTGCCTATTGCAGCTGTCTGTGTCATTCTCACGTACGTCACTTAATTCTCACATACATCACCTGAGAATCTTTGCATCTCACGTACGTTGGTTTTCCATCTCATGTACGTTGATCATCTTGAGCAAGCTTTGCGTACGTGAACTTATATCTGACGTACGTCAATTACAACAAACGTATGTGAACGTTTTCTTACGTACGTGAAACGTGCTTCAGAGGGTTCCAGTAGCTTCTGTTTTTCGTCAGACCCTATCTCACGTACGTGACATATTTTTGACGTACGTGAAGCACTTACAGTGGCTTGTTTCGCAACTTCGAGCTCTCCAACTTGTTTCTCTTTAGGTCAACTATTTTGCACATCATCAAAACACATAAGGAACTTAATGTTGATCACCCATGATCCAACAATCTCCCCATTTTTTATGATGTCAAAACTTTGAAGAATTTAAGCACTAACATCAAGGCAACAAATTTGATCAAGGATTTCATCTTTGTCAAGAGGTTAGGATCATACAATGTCTGATCATATATATAAAAGACTTCACTCCCCCTATCAAAAATAATTTATGCAAATTTTCAAAATTTTAGTTTCTCCCCTTCTTTGAAAATAATTTGCACATTGTTTGAAATATTTTGAAAATATCATTTCTCCCCCTATTAAAAATTATTTGTGCAAATATCAATAAAAATGAAAGGAGTTGAAAGAGTTGAAAAGATACCAAATTTAGCATCTCCATTAATGTAGGATCTTTGCTCCAAGGATGTTAAGCCTTCTAGAACAGAGACCCGCTCCGATACCAATTGTTGGAGAATTTTCGGTCTATTGGAATGAACAGTGGAAGAGACTTGAGAAGAGAGATAGAGAAATCAACACAAGGATTTATAGTGGTTCGACCAACCGTATCTAAGTCTCACCCCTTAGGATTTTCATTATATCGGAGATTGATTACGGCTTAACCCAACAAAGAATACACGAGGTTGATTCCAGCTCAACACCTACAAGGCCTACACACTGTTGTTTTCTATAGGCTCACAACAAACCTCTACAATTTTGTTTTACTTAGGCTCACAACAAACCTTTCTCACACTCTCAAAGTGTTTACAAAAATATTTACAAAAATGAAAGCTCTATGCTAGAGTACATGTGTTGACACAATGCTCTTGATTTTCTCTCTAGCATGAATTTGGTGTTTTGGGGGTGATGGAATGATAAAAACGTTTTAGCATTGAAAGCATATGATCATCCACGTTTTTCTACCCTTCATTGATGTATTTATAGCTTCTCCAAGCCATTTGGTCGTTGGAGACTATTTTTGCCCGTTGCAGCTGTCTGTGTCATTCTCACGTACGTCACTTAATTCTCACGTACGTCACCTGAGAATCTTTGCATCTCACGTACGTTGGTTTTCCATCTCACATACGTTGATAATCTTGAGCAAGCTTTGCATACGTGAACTTATATCTGACGTACGTCAATTACAACAAACGTATGTGAATGTTTCCTTACGTACGTGAAACGCGCTTCAGAGGGTTCCAGTAGCTTCTGCTTTTCTTCAGACCCTATCTCACGTACGTGACATACTTTTGACGTACGTGAAACACTTGCAATGGCTTATTTCGCAACTCCGAGCTCTCCAACTTGTTTCTCTTTAGGTCAACTATTTTGCACATCATCAAAACACAAAAGGAACTCAATATTGATTACCCATGATCCAACAACATTGTTTCTATTGTGCAGGTTGATTCGAGTCGTCAACTTTTGACATCCTCGCCCAGTGAGACATATACTTTTGGTTAGTAGCGCCCTTTTTGCTGGACTACTTCAGGTTGTATTAAATGCTCCACTCCGATATGCTGTTGGATTATGGAGTATGCTGATTGTGAGTTTATTTGAGAATATTGGATTTTGAGATTTATCGTCTGTATTTATTTCCTCGATTATTTTGTTAATATATATATATATATATGATTTTTCATTGAAACGGTTTTAATAACATGTTTTAATCAAATGAGTGTATAGTTTACATATCTTTGAGGAGGTTCCCACAGATGGTTCACCTCGTACGCCGGTCATAGTCCCGGAAATGGATCATGACAATCATTTTCACCTTGATCAGACCGAGTTCGAGTCAACCTATAATGAACAGATCACTTTTTCCAATAAGTGATTTTAACAAATTATAATAAATTTATTGCAAAAATAATTCTTCAACTTATGTATTATATTTTTGTAATGAGGGAAATTCAAAATACGAGATTTCAACAATATATCTTCTGGAAAAAGTAAATTTGCTAGATTTTTAACGGCTCATTCAAATATTAATTCACATAGAGACAGTTGCCAACAATATTGATAAATACTCCCATAAATAGGATGACATGCAGATTTTCAACGTCAACCCTTCACTTTTGGGGGGTATTAATGCCAAAGGCCTGCCTTTATCTTTAAGATATAATGTGGTCAGAATTAATTAATTCCTTCCCCCTTTAAATTTCACACATATCTGTAATCTTTTCTAGATGGAACCTTCTAAATACATACAATGAATTAAAAAAATTTAATATATATTCAAAATTTAATATATATCCAACTCTCCAATACTAAAATAAGTGACTTATTTGTTATTGTTATAACTTTTTTTTTTAATTAGTATTATTGTTATAACTTCTGTGTCACAGTTTCTCCTGTTCACACAATTGTAACTCCTCACCTCTTATAAATTATCAACTACCAATACATTTTGCTATATATATCCCTACACAACTCCACCCACCCTTGTACCTCAAATCAAGCCTCAATTTTCTTGTTTACTCTCTCATAAAAACAAAACCATATGGCCAAGTTCGCTACTCTTTTCTTGGTTGCCCTGATCCTTTGCTCCACCCTCACCTATGCCGCTCGCCATGAGCCTGGATCCCTCGTAAACAGCCAGCACCAGGTTCCTTTTTACTCATCTTTATTTATTCATTTGAATTCAAGGATCTTTATCTTTTATTCACACTTGCATACCCAACAATTTAGACTCTGTTTGCAATTAAAATTCGTAGTTTTTCAGTTTTAGGGACGTTTATTTATTGTAAACATTGGCTCTGTATCTCTGGCGTTTATCATTTCGATTGAACTCATTTCTCGCGGATGTTTGCAGGTTGCAGCTGTTGGAGGAGAACACGCAGAGGTAGGGGAAGAGAGCTGTGATGGAGTTGGGGAAGATGAGTGCTTGATGAGGAGGACTCTTGCTGCTCACATCGATTACATCTACACCCAGAAAACAAAACCATAGACATTATTCTGTTTAATAATAATATTGTTTGGGTCATGACGATTGGTTATTACCTATATATATGTTAATTACTAATTAATGATGTTTATTCATTAATTATTATATAGTGCTGGTTTCTCATTATCTTCGTTCTTCTCATCACATGCCTTCCTCAAATTTTCCTGCTTTGATTTTTATTAAAATGTATTACAATACTCTAGCCATGTGTTAGCCAGTAATGGCTTCAATTAGGACTTGATTGACTTCGTCTTTTAAAAGATTACAAGTACAAGATATTTGACTCATTCAACTAGTTGTTGAGAATTCATGGGATGATAACGATAGCATCTTGTCTTCTCAGAGCAGCCTTTCCACATGGAGTTTGTAGTTGGCACTGCAAGTTTTTTATCAACTAAGAAATTAGTTTGAACAAAAAAAGAGAAAATTTTAATTAAATGTTGATTTGTGGGACTCATATGAAGGCGTGTGGGCGTCATCATATATATGTTTTTGTAAGAGGAAGAACAAGCGTAAGCTTACGCGTATTTGACTAAATTTATTTAACGAACTCTCTGAAATTTCTTCCTTCGACGATTCTTACAAATTTGCCGTAATGGTAAGAGCATGACGCTCTTCTTCTAGAGGTTTTGTTCAAGTTCAAACCTATATCTGATGACCTACCATCCAATCTATCGTTTGAATCTCGTGTTTACCCAATCCTTTTACGCCAATTCCTTTTCCTTTTCGGGATGAAATCTTCCGAAATTCCTCACCATAAATATGGAATCACCCCTAATTGATTTATGTACCAAAAATCAACTTGGAATTTTATTATCAATGGGCTTGTAACACGTTGGAATTTGAGTCAACTCCAGTATCAAGGGGTCATATATTCAATTCTTGGTGGAAACAAATAAAATTATTTACAAAAAATTAGAATTTCGCTGATAAATGCATGAATTTATGGAAAGATTTATTAATAAACTGTTTATCTTTACAGAAGTAGACAGATGTCTCACACAAAGTGAAAATCTCAAATTTATGAAGAGCAATCCCGACAAATCTTATACGTGATAATATACCTAGTTGATCCTTGATCATAATAATCTATTGGAAAGTCAAAACCCCTTTTTTATTCAGAAATATTTTGTTGAAAAAAGAGAACGATATACAGTTATAATGCTGTATAAAGTGTTCTCAAATTCATTGGTTGCCCCAAATGAGATCTTTTTTCTTCAGTAATGTTTTTATGTAATTCAATGCAAACAACAATTCTTGTCGATCATCAGGAATAATCAGGAATAATAATTTTTGCTGTTTGACAATCTGGAAATGTGGGATGTCGAATCTTATCTAGAAGACAAAAGAACGTATAATTTTTTTTTTGAAGAGAAAAGAACGTAGAATTAAGGTTTGTACATTGCAACCATGTGGTGGTCCTTCGGCCCCTAACTTTATGGACCATAATAAATAGCCAATGCTATATGTGGATGATATCTATACTATTCTTACATTTTTTCTTCATAATCAATTGAATATGAGACTTTTGATAGCATTGAAGTAATGTTGACAACATTGGCTTAGTCTACGAATAATTTTGTTGAATTATCTTCTATTTCTTCTCCACTTAGGAGGATTTTGTGTTGTGGCAGTCCAAGTTTATTCCTTAGTGATTTATCTGTTATATCTTTGTTAAACTAATCTAACTGAATCAGTGATGAATAGTGCAATATGTATCCTGAATTAATTTAGCTGAGTTAATATATGAACAAATTGGTTCTTTTATTATAGAAAAAGTAGTGTTGAATGTTTAGAGATAAAAAATTATTTTAAATTTTAATATAATTTAATAAAAAAGCGATCGAATGTAATTAGTATTGCTTTTTATTATAACGTATCTGGTAGCAATTAACTCAAGTAAGTATAATAATTTAAATAACCAAAAAGAATGAAGGTTAGGTACAGTCTGGTTAATTGGCAATTTGGGATCTACTTAGTTTATGCATGGAACATAATTATATATATTGCACTTCGGCATGTCAACGTTGTGCTTTGAATGCACCTAAATTATAACAGCTTCAAGTCAAACATTATTTTTAACAAACTTTATATTAGCGATGAAGAAATTATACTCCTACTTAGTTTCAAAATTAAGATAATCACATTCGTTTTAATTTTGGAGAGTACGTTCATATTAAGGGGCTTTAAAAGTACATTAGCGTGTAGTATCATAATTAAATTATAGTGCGAATCACAATGAAACAGATTCGTTAGATCGTTTTAAGGTTTGACTTTTATATTTTAATTCTCATTTTTCATGTCGGCATTTAGCTACCAATATTAATTTATGTTTCATGTTGCAGAACATGCATATGCTTCTTCTGTAATTATCATGCAAATCTTATCATGTGTTTGTGGTTTTGTTTATAAAAGCCATAGTTTTGTTTCACATTAATGTCTTTTTTTTTACCAACATAATTAGGATGCTTTTGCAATATATTAATGGGTATGCTACTTTTCCAGGTGCAACAAAATACAACTAATGATTAATAATTTCTTTATTGATTAATAATGTTTTTAAAAATTGAACAATATTGAGTTAAGTAGTAACTTTTGAGTCGAGCCATGACAAAGGCTTTTTTTAATTCTCCAATCTAAACAAGAATCATATAAAATTATACATGTTTACAGCCAATCATAAAGTTATATTTAAAACAAGTATTTTCAAAGAAGCTCATGAATTAATATAAAAACCTTTAGCTACTTTTTTTGCTCCCTAAAAGTAAGTTATACTACATTCTAAAATCAATATAAAATTATTCTCTTTTTTATCCATTAGACATTCTAAATAATACATGAGATTTGCTATTTTTAGTTTACCAAAAACCCCGATAAAAAAAAGTTTGTCAAAAACAATTAACGAAATTGAGTTTAATTTTTGGTAATTTACATATTCATGGTCTCTTCAATAAGAATTTATAGAATTAGTAGCCCAGTTTCAAAATTTTAACCCATACTCTCCATAATTTAAAGCGCATGGTCTAACAAATAAAAATTATAAATACAAAAATTTATTTATATGTTATTTATATTTGTTTATATATTTGTATATGTTATTTATATATTATTTATATTTTTTTATAGGCTATTTCATGTTTATATATAGATTGAAGTTAATTGAATCTTATTTATAAATAACATATAAACAAATATAAACATAAAAATAACATATAAGCAGCATATAAACATATATAAATAACATATAAACAAATATAAATAATATATAAACAAAGATAAATAAGAGTCCGTAAATTAAAAATTTGTATCCATGAATCTGAAAAATTACAATCATACGGACTAAATATTATAAAGTATATTTATAATAAACATGCCCATTATGTACAGAGTAAATTTTGCAAAATTTTTGCGGTATATGAAAAAAAGCATATACAACAAACCCTTTAGGCCTTGTTTGGTTAATATTTTTCCATGGTTTCATAAAGTATGGTATGGTTAAATTCATGTTTGTTTTTATTTCCACATATCCATGGTATGGTATTGTATGGTTTTTCATAGTTCAAAAACCATGAATTTTAATAGATTTTACAAACCACCAAAACGATAGTTACCGGTGGTTTATAAATTTAATATTTCTAAAATACCTCTAAGAAATACCATAAAACACCATACTATACCACTACCTGAGAGTATTTAATCATTTTATCAATTCTACAACCATACTATATCAAAAAATCAAACAAAAACAATTATTTTACCATTTTAGACCATATTATTTTTTAAATACAGTAAATAATAATTACAATATGATATCATACAGTATCATTACATATCATATATTAATATTGTCAGTTATGCAAATAAGATTTTAAATTCTGAAGGCCATCTATAAAACTACAGGCCCGATAGGTTTGTTCTCACTGAAATGGGCTTGTTCTTGCAGATGGAAGCCCGCTATTGAAATCTAAACCCCTGAAACGAAATAGTTTCGTGTTTCTTGATCGAATCTTTGATTCTTGAACAACGAAACCCTGAAGGAAAAAAGAAAGTAGGAAACAACTAAATATAGCAAGAAGGGGGCTCACAAAGATGTTTTTCCGAAGCAGGTTCTTGTCATTTCCTCTGGTGATTGGAACAGTAATGTAAGTCTTGTTCCATCTTCTTCTGTTATCGTGAATTCTTGCTGCAAAGTTTGCTTTAGCGGATTGAACTGTTGCTATTTGTGGATCGAAAGCCTGCTGTTTTCTGAATTGTGAGGAAATATGAAAATGTCGTTGAAATCCTCAGAATGTCTTGGGTTGATTTTCTGAGCTGGTCATAGGAACTTTGATTATGTCTGAAAATAGTGAAACCGTCTTTTTGTATGCTGAAACCGACCCTTTACTTTTAAGTAGGTTTTGAATGTCTTAACATGTTAATTTGATTTACTTTGTGTCCGTGTGATGTTCTCTTACCTACTAGAATAGGTTCTTATTGCTGTGTTAAGAATTTTATGAAGCTGTTTTCTCGAATTGATGGGAAAATGGGGATGCGTCAAGTCTAATTACATAAAATTCAGTTTTTGACTGTTGAATGGGGAGGCAGCAATGTGTGAAGTTGGTCATTGTTGTCAAAAGGCAGTTGCAGAATTTTGTTTCCTTATGTGATTTTATTCATTCGCCTCATTGCACCGTGTATTTGATTTCTTCATTATTGTTTAGCCATTCATGGTGATTTGCACCTATGGATACTTTCTGAGGCCGTTCAGTTTTCGGTTGTAGTCTATGCATATTGTTGTTGGCTTTTGTGCTAGTAATTTCTTTTAAAAAATGGGAGCAGGCAAGCAACGAGGGAGGTGGGTGGTAAGCTCCCTTGCGTTGCTTTTAGACATTGAATCCAACTCATTATATCTCCACCTTCACCGGGAAATTCCATTCTTCAAGGCAAGAATTTTCTTTGTTTTGTCGATTATTTTCAATTTCAAAATGTCCTGTTGATAATAATCTGCAAGACTTCAATGTTGGAGTAGGATCGATGTGCCTTATTGACTTGATTGTTTTTCCATAACTTTTGTACGAATCGTAAGAATAATTCTACCGGAATCTATTTGCAGTTCATATTCATAGATTGCTTTATCTGGTTAGTAGTTCTAGTTGTTCAAAATTTCTTGGATCCAACTATTGTAAATTTGCAGCATTGGAGTGGTTTCTGGGAAGGCAATATTCAGGCCGCCACTTGATGAGTACTGGAAAAAGAAGCTTCAGGAAGAGGCTGCCGCTAAAGGGAAAGACACGAGCTCAACATAGGTTGGATTAAGTCGACATTACCCAAAGTGTGATTCCTTCATAACAAGTATAGCAAGGAAGTCCAGTTTATTTACTGAAGACTGAAGAGATTTGACATTTGCCACATTTTGGGTGATCCTTGATACAGTATGAAAGGATGGATTAAGGGCAGAAATGAACATATGCAGTTCAATCATCAGTAGAATAAGCTATAGGCGTGTAGCCGCATTTGTTGAGAGTACAAAATGATTGAAGTTGGTTACATAAGGAAATTTATCTGCTAACAACTTGCCCAGATGAATAATGTAATTGAAACTGGCGAATATTACAAGTTTTGTGCCAAGCGCTTTCTCAGTGGGAACTGAGAGAAACCTGTCATTTGTATCTGCTAATGGCCATCATAACTCATAGACACTGATCTTTCTATTTCATTTCATTGTTGCTTTATTTCCTAACTGCCTTTGTTGGTTTGCCTTTTTGTCTTTATTATGTATTATCATTGCAAAGTTGAAGTTCTTTTGCCATATTGTTTTCTTTCACCCCTTTTTTCTTTTCCAATTGTGATCTCTCTTCTACTATTCAACTGAAACCCTAAAACTTGAATCTCTTATATATTATCAATTACATTTTATCGTTGATGAGTGAACCAGGTGGTCTATGATGTTTGGTCATCTAATTCACTGTCTGGTTGTACAGTTCTGGTGAATATTCCTCTAGAATGTATGTCTGTGTGCTTAGAATGGAACTGCTCTGATCAATAAATTGAATTCCAATTCCAGTTTGGAAAAGAAATCCTAAACAACAAAACAAGTGAGAAAACAGTCTAGCAGTTAAGCCGATTTCCACTCAAGAAAGGAACCCATGAAGGACAATGATCAACAAGCACCTCAAACAAGCAAGAAAAATTTATGGTGACGTATGAACAGAATGGTCCAAAAGTGGTGAACCAATTATATACTTAAAACCAAATCTAAACAACCCTTTCTCTTTTTGGATTGCACAAAATTTCCTAGTAGTAAGCAAATGTCATACACTGATTCGTGACTTAATCAGAAACAATGAGCTAAATAACTGCTAAAAGAGCAAGACTTAGAATTCTAATCCTGACAAATTGAGCCATGGATGCTTTTACTACTGACCCAAAGCATCCTCATGCAACTATCTCAAGCAAAGATCCTGTCAAACGTGCACCAAGCTATGACAAAACGCAACGAGTCAAGTTGGCAATCTACATCTAATGACTAATAAAAAGAAGACCTGCGACCTTGGAAATTATTTGCTAACCATATATCACCAATAATTGGACCAGAGCTGGCTACCCGCCTCAACTACATTATTATGAAGTAAGAATCAAGGCAGTAAATCTCATAACTCGCAAGTTCCATAGTCAGCTCTTATCGGCAATGACATCATCATATTTGCAGTTCATATCCAGGAACAATCGATCATTCAGAGGCGATCGGGAAAATTGTCAAGACAAAACCATTTGCACTAAGAATGACAATTTCTAACACGATTTTATTTTGTAATTACATGATTACGATACGACACTCGATACAAATTCTATTTTTGTTAGGGTGAATTACTATAGCATGCATGAGTTATACTGTAATTTTATATTCAGTCTCTCAGTTTTAAAAAACGTCTTATTGAGATCTTATTTGCACATAGCGTCAACCTAAACAGATGTTTAACATCTAGTTCTGGTATCTGTTTCTTCCAATTTACATATAAATGCTCTGTGCAGGACCTGTTAGACTTAAGATTAGGTATTAAATATCTGTTTTTGATTGACGTTGTGTGCAAATAAGGACCTAATAATAAACTTTTTAAAATTAAAAAACTAAATAAGAGATTATAATATAAATCAGGAATGCTAAAATAATTGTCCCTTTTGGTTATTTCATGCTACATATAGACTATGACATGATAATATTAATTGTCACCCTGACACAATGTTGTACTTGGAAATCTAAAAGATACTAGTCCTGGATCCTTGCTAACTAACATTATAACTTGGAGTTGCAATGTTTCAACATTCATGAAGATAAAAGGTCAGAAAATTTTTTATAGCGCAAAGCATCATTCAATGACAGAAATTACTTCTTCACTTCGGCTGGCAAAATAAAAATTGAATTGAGCTATACAAGTAATCAAAAACAATGAATCGTTCAAACACACAATTGCTTGAACAAGTTGTATAAATCCAATCACAGACTATATAGCAGAGGTATACATTCCCAACAACTTAAGCCGGAGTCAGTACCCAAGCACCATCCAGTATTCGCAACGACAGTGAAAGACATACCGTTGCCAGGACAGAGGATTTCGCAGTTGCATATCTAATAACCGCAAGACTACTGTCCACGACAGCTTCATGAACAACATCGACACACCATTTTAAGCCATCATATAGCTTCTCCAGCAAGAATTCCAGGAAAGATTGAACCGTCTCAAACGTAATTCTCCCAGTTATATCAAGAACTAGCTTTCTATTGCTTGGCACTGCCAAAGTGGATGAAACTTTACTAACCCAACCACTGCCTTTAGTCTCGTCAAATGAATCGATTTCTTTTGACTGCTTCGAAAATGCTTCAGGGACAGAGAAATCATTTCCTTCTTCTCCTTGATCAATGGCCAAATAAGGAGAATCCTTACTTGAAGTCACATTTGAGTCTGTACTTGTCAAGACATGATGAGATGTCTTGACTAAAGTTTCAATTGCATTGTTGCATACCGAAACTAGCACGTCTTTCACCTTCTTTTCGCGCATGGGATTAGTCATTCCCGCAAAGATTTCATCGTAGGTGTTGATGTCCATAGTTTTTTCAAGATAAACAGCGACTGCAGTGCTCACAAATAACTGAATACAATCCCCAACTAGTGTCTTGCACTTATCGCCACAGACCACGTCCACCAATCTTGAAACAGAATCCGTCTGCTGATCAACATGGTTATTAGTTTTACCATCACCAGAAACCGAATTCGAACCATCGTAGAATGCCAAAACCATGTTTCTAGCAAAGCTTCCAACAACTGCAGAGACCAAACCTGTCCCAGCCGGAGTAGAAAGCTTATCAAACACCATATCCAAGAATTTTGGACAATTGGAGTTGGCACCAACATCACTGCCAATTTGTGAATTGGATTGGTAGCCACGCAAAATCCCCGCAGTCAACGCCTGCGTAAGAGTAACCACGGATTCCGAAAACTCACTAGACCTTGCAATTTTCGAAATCTGTTTCAAACTATTGGGAATTTGATCAGACTCACATTGCAGAAACTCTTTAAAATCCCTAGACAAAACCCCAATTGTTTCAGCAGAATCAGAAATAACTTCTGCCAAGCAAACTAAAGCACCCAAAAGCTTTGAAATTCTTCTTCTTTTCGTAACAATTGAGGGCAAGTTGTAAACTTTATAAGCACCATAACTAGAGAAACCAAAAGCTGCCAACAAAAGAACCCATGTTTTCTTTCTTCCAGAGTAATCAAGAAGACCCTTTCTAACCAACGGCAAGTCCATGTGAGTATCGAAAAAATCAAGGAGAACCCAATTGCAGTTGTGACTAAAACTCTCACTTCTTGTTGGTTTTTCAACTACCTAGTAGCATACTCGAACAAGCAAAGATTGAGTAAAGTTTAAATCCTCATGTTCTTATCTCTTCTCTTGTAGTTTTGTGCTGTGATATTACAAAGCATTAAATTATCAGACGAAAAGATAGATGAAGAGGAGAAGGAAGTGATGATAACAGAGGAACCTGTGGTTTGACAGAAGCAGAGGGGCCCAATGACGTCAGAGGCGGTTGCAGAGAAGCGTCTGGAACAGGGAAGGAAAGGGTGTTGAAGTGTAATAAGCATACGCGGTGCAATGTAAGCTCTGGTCCTTGTGGATGGGAGGAGAAGTGATCAGCTTCAAAGTCCAGCCGCCACTTAAATGTTATTTATTATTTTGAGCCATGGAGTTTAAAAGATCGCTGTTGGTTATTACTATATATATATCTACCGATTCTTTCATATGCAAATTTTTCCTCCCATCATAACAAAATGATACCCTTTTTGTGGTACTTTGAAAGCTTTCGAAAATACTCAACTAAGAACATCTTTGAAATAAAAAATATGGTTCAATAATTTTTAGCTCGCTTAAAGTATTGCTCAATTAGTTTATTGGAGTAGGACACATTTATGTAAGAGAGTCTCACAAAATATTCAAAATATTATTGAATAATTATTGACCATTTATTTCTTCATTTCTTAAACAAATTAAGGCAAAAATAATTACAAAAGAAAGTATGTATTTAACGATAAATTGATGAGTTTTTTTTTTATACATCGACCCTTATTGAGAATCGAATTCTCAATTAACTATAAGTTTTATTAGTCAATAACTTGATTTTTGTATAAGCAAAAGGAGTTATCCGCATCCTGTTCAATACACATCAACACTTGTTGGCCAACAGTATGCATTACACATATGGTTTTCCTCTTTCATTGTTGACTAGGTAAACAGTCCAATTTAACAACTAATCAAGTCCTAAATCTGCTCTTAAGGACGTCACTAATGGAATCCTAAAATTAATTAATGACCGCAAACATAATTCTCTCGCACCATTCGTTCCTTTTTAAACAATCTCCCACAACCCATATGCCATGTGTCATCACAAGCACACGTGTCAAATGCCCAACTATGTATGGAGTCCTACTCAGATTCAGCTCTTTATTACTGTGCATTTCCCGTTCGACATCCACCATCTTTGAACGACCGCAAAACATTTTTTTGACTCTCAATTAAAGACCAGCCAAGTAAACAAACCAAAGAAAACAAACAATTATGTGCAAAAACACAAGAGGTGAGTTTCCAAGTTTCGGTAGAGTTCTCTCACTCTGTTTCTCCATCTGTTTCGGCTCTACAACTCTGCTGCTATAAGCCACCCTTCTAAATTTAGCCCAACAAACACACACGCACTCTTCTTCGGCGTTTCCTCTGTTCTTGCACCTCCGAAACAAGTTATGTTCGAATTTCTCAGAGAACCCATCTCATAAAAACCACCAGGTATGTTCTCTGTTATCCTCTGTTCTGGGCCCTCTTTTCAAATCTTGGAGTCGCCAAGAAACTGTTTCTTTAAAGATTCAATCTTCTCTTTTATATTTGCAACTGGGTCATTTTTTTATTTATATATGTTCCAACACGTTCTTGATTTGTTCCTCCTCAAATTCCGTCTTTTTCCTTCATATCACTCTCCTGGTGGAGTCCCAATGAGAATGGAACAAGAAAGAAGCTTCGTTGAATTTAAACGAGATAGGTGACAATGATAAGCATCAATGCTGTCATGTAATTGACTTGATAAATAAGCAACAATTAACGCCGGTGGCTGGCGGCTGCTATCTTTTCGTTGTTTAGTTATTCTTTAATTATACATATGATATATAAATTCTTTTAAATCCAATGGCTCTAATGTCAACCTGAAAATCTCTGCTACTTGCACAGATATGGACATTGCTTATCAGCCTTATATCGATCCCGAGTTCGAATCTTTGATTGAAAGAACTTACCCGCCAAGGTATCAATCAATCCTGGTGTAATTGTAACTATGATTTGAAGAAAATCATGTCTTGTAATACAATGTGTTTAATACCATGTTGTTAAATATATGAACTTGTCATGTATTAGTGTCTTAATTTGCTGGTTTTTGGTGTTGAAAGGTTTGTATTGACAACGACACATGCCAAGACTGCACGCTTGTCAAGGTATGGCCGTGTTTATTCCGTACTGAATTTTTTTTTCCAATTCTTTCTTCAGAAATTGGGTCCCCAACCCCAACATGAGCATCCATAAAAGTACTTAATCTATATTGTTAACTAACTTTTAGGTTAAAGTTCGATTAGGTCCAGCATGTTTAATATTGAACTGGCGGCTTGTTGATCAATGAGATGGCTTTTTTGAAAAAAAAAAAGGGTAGAGATTGTGGGTATCCACTTGATGGAGATTCCGCCACTAGATGTGTCAAAGGAATGGATGTTAATGGTTAGATTAGATCAAGGATGCCTCAGGAATACTAATTAAGCAGTTAAATTGGCATTACCATCTAATTAATTTAATTAAATATTAATGCATCAGCCCCACATTTCCACTTAGCCTATACGTGACAAAGACAGAGGTGATTAGTGGAGGGCCACTAGAAAATATCAGACTATGAAAAGCAAATTAGTGTGAACGCAAAGCTTTCAATGTTCTATGTTTTTTGATTTCCATTATGGAAACTTACGGATATATTTGTTGTTTAGTCAACAAAAACTCCTTGAAACTGGAAGGGTCACTGAAAATGAGAATAAAAAAGCTGTAACATGACCTTGTTTTCATGGAAATGCATGTGACGAGGGTTCAAAAGTTTGAGAAAATACATGAAAAATTGACATGTTAGAAAGTTTACATGTATATGCTTATTGTCTTTGCAGGTTGATAGCGCAAACAAGTATGGTATTCTGTTGGAGATGGTTCAAGTATTGACAGATCTTGACCTTGTTATCTCGAAATCTTATATTTCCTCTGATGGAGGATGGTTAATGGACGGTCAGTACCAACCCCCCACCGCTGCTTACTTCATGCACATGGCAATATATTGTGTAGCTCGTTGCAAATTTATAGGTGATGTTGTAGAATATGTTGGTAGCTTCAATAACCATCCAATAGGGTATTTAAATGGTATTGGACACTTTGGAATTGAGAGATTTCTGTAAGGTTGCAAGTTTGAATATTTAAATTGCTAAATTGGTTTAACTCTAATACCTCGAGGAGTAGTCTAAAAGGCTAATCGGGTAGACATGATGCATCAGAACGGACATGAGATTTGTACACCTTTATATTCTGATTAAAAATATATATACAAGTCATTTATGAGTCATGACCATTTGGCAATGCCGTGCCTTAGTCATGTGGGCTTGTTTTGATTGCAGTGTTCCACGTGACGGACCAGCTTGGGAACAAACTTACTGACGAAAGCCTAATACTTTACATTCAGCAGGTCTCCACTTCTGTTCTTTACACAGTTCGGATATATTAATGCATGAAT
>CAODLS011297758.1:0-12079 GCA_948243855.1 Flueggea neowawraea | reverse complement strand
TTCTTTTTTTTTGGAAAAAATTACAATTAATATTTATTTTCTTTTTTTTGGGAAAAAATTACAATTAATCTAACATTAGTTCACCATATGTACACCATTTGTACACTTCTTTGGAAAATAACTTGTTTTGTGATAGTTCTTAAATTTTTGGTGAGAACTCAACAGCACGAGAGGTTAATAACTTCTTTTTGTCGTGGTGTCAAATTATTATATTTGTGCAAATAGTTTCCACCTCGCTAGTATTTTTGGAAAGTTTTATGTACGCGGAACTTTGTAAAGTTGTCATTTATTTTCTTGTGTATTTGTGTTTTTTCCCATGCAGGGCCTGTTACTTGATTAGCGCAAAATGAGGTTGTGGAGATCCATAACATTTCAAAGAGACTTAAAGAGATTATCGATCAATTTGTAGCCGCAAAATCACAAACCACATAGCTGCTAATTGCGAATATAATGTAGAACGAAAGCAACCTTTCTTATTGCAGCGCAAACGACTGTGCTAGCTGCCTAAGTATTACCGAATAACGAATCAGATTCTATTCCAGACTAGTGCATAAAAAAGGTAGAAGTGGATTCAAAGTAAAGAGTAAAATCATGAAATTTTTTCTGAGAATCTATTTTGCTTTGATTCAATAAGCTGACAATAAGAAGCCATGGAACAAAACGTTAGCACATGGACCTAAGTAATAAAGACTTGCAAATTGTTTGGCCAGGACACTGAAATGAGGAGGATTGCCAGACAGAAGTCTAAAGCAGTAATCTGAGATTCACAAACAAGCAAGAAGCAGGGAATAAACCTCGAAAAGGCGACATTCTAGATACATACATTTTCAATTAAGATATGCAAATTGTCATACAAGCAACAAATGGAAGATATGACAAAACATTATCCTACAACATGATTCAACAGCAACCTACTGATAACGCAGTAAAGTCTGCCTGCTGCTAACCTCCTTGATATTAAATGAACTGGACAAATCCCGATTGAATTTGGTTACAAAAATTCATACCATCACTAGCTGGAACTCTCATCTGCTTCGCTTCCTGCAAACCAAACAAATGGTGAGAATTTATCGGCGATATTTAGATGTAACATAGCAAGGAGTAAGTAGGAGCACATAACAGAGCACCACTCCCTTGGTAATTATAACAATGAAGCAATGCACAGCAAAAGGTAAAACATGCATTGCATGCAATTCGATGATATCTACAATGAATCAGCGAACCATAATAGCATAAGAAAACAGCCATTAAATATCTAATATGTAGCTGCAGGGAACATGCAAAGAGATCCAAAAATTCACCAACAAGGTAGCTGTCACAAAAGCAAAGCACAAATGACCGATCAGAAGACAGCACCGTTCAAATGATTCAATCATATCGTTCAAGTTCTTAATGCGAAAAATCACACCAAATGCATTTTGCAACGACACTATAAAATTGTTGCACGAAGTCAGTGTCTCAATCCATTGTCATCATTAAGTGCAGCAAAATAAGACTCAGTAATTTAACCATTTACATATCCGCACATCAACCTCAATCGAAACTATGGTAAACAATCGCAAAGCACTATAATCACACAAAAGCAATCTAATGCAGCCAATAAAAAATAACAAAAAGCAAAACTAAACGAACTGAGCAATACATAAAACTCATCATACAAAATAATCAAAGGGATAAACAAGCCAATCAGTAAATAAACATTCAGCACAAAAGCAATTTGATTAAATATACTGAAATGACATTGCTCATTCAATCTAACCTTGATCATCATCGTCTTCTCCTTCCTCATCCTCCTCAATCTCTTCCTCCCCATACCGCGAATTCAAATAATCAACAGTGTCTGGAGTAAGCACCAACTTATCAGAGTTCAAAATATCAAACAAATTCAAAGTCCTTGGAGTCAACATCTTCAATGTTCCAATATTCCGACTCGAAAGCCCCACATTCTCACCCACATCCATCATCAAGAACATAACTTTCTCTGTCGGTTCCAAGCCCCATCTCTTCAGTGCCTCAATAAAACCTTTCGTTTTCGGCTTCTCAAACTTCTCTCCGAACTCCTCCACACAAACCATACTCTCCGTAGCACTCGCCAACGCCGTCGAAATCGCCAATCTCTTCTCCTTCTTGTTAATCTTAATGGACCAGTCTCTGGGTTTGGGTCCGAATATGACACCACCACCGGGTCGGAGAGGGGACCGCATGGAACCGCGGCGAGCCCGACCCGTTTTCTTTTGCGGGTAGGGTTTCCTACCTCCACCACGTACCTCACTGCGGGTGAGGGTGGAGGCCGTGCCGCGGCGGCTGTTCTGTTGGTCGGTAATGATAGCGCGGTGGACGACGGCGCGGGCGGTGTCGGGAGGGGCGGACTTGAGGTCGAGATATGTTTCGCCGACTTTTTCGCCGGTGAAGGAAAGGATAGGGAGAGTTGCGACTTGGCAAGTGATAGAGAATTGGGATTTGGGTTTGGAGAAAGAGATAAGCTTTGGGAGCTTTCGGGGCTGGGAAGATGGGAGGAAGAGTGAGGAGGAGAAGAAGGAAAGAGAGGTGGTTTGGGAAGACATTTTTTCAACTGTGTAAGTGAAGAAGAAGAAGTGATGTGCTCATGCTTTGTAGTTGCAGAGGATGATGTGTGTTATCCACTCATGACTCTCACGAGAAGTGGTTCGAACGACAACGTTTCGATATCGTATAAATTAGGGGCTTCTTTTCTTTTTCTTTTTAAAAAAGAGCAATTAGAAAAATCCTTGATGGGTCATATCCTTCTCCAATGTCTAGAACAGTCAACATAAAACCAGATGTTCGTGCAAGAACATAAGTAACATAATTTACAAATCTCAATACATAATCTAAAAACTACTCTCAATTTACTTTAAAATCTGTATACAATCTTGAACCACTCTTCCAAACTAAGTCAATAACAATTGATTTGAGTTAATAATTTTACAGCTAACATAAAAATAGATTAAAATAATAATATAGAAAGTATAAAACAAAAAATGTTTTTGAAATCATACCATTTTCAAATGTCAAATGTCGCATAACCACAACATAGCAAAAGGCCAACAAAAAAAAAGAACCTTTGTCTTTTTCTGCATCCATTATCCTATAAAAAAGGTAACAAATTGTTTACAAATTTTTTAGAGTAGGAAAATAATTCTGTCCATTTTCAAGCGTGACACCGAATTTTTAGTTTTTACAAATTAAGTGTGACTTGATATAACTTAATCAAATGATTGCAAATAAGGAAGGACACTTAACTTGTTGGAAATGGATCTTTACTCCTTGGTAAATAATAAGCAAACACAATGATAAAGAGGACTTTATTAATGAAAAAAAAACTACATTAGAGAGCTTGAAAATGCAATGAACAATTAACTAAAATGACTAAAAGAAGCTAAAACTAAATAGGAGACATGATAGAACACCAAAGTGGTGTTTAATGTGATGAAATGTGAAGAGAGGGTCCACGTTTGGCGCCAACAACACCTTTATACTGCTCCTCTTGAAGAAATCCACTACTGGTAGAATTCTCCTTTGGTTCCCAACCTGGTCGAGACTTCCACCTTTGTCAAACTTCAAAATTTTCGTGTTTTCCTTTTCTGGATATTCTTAATAAATGTGTTGGACCAAATATCTGCCAACTCCC
Source organism: Flueggea neowawraea (assembly GCA_948243855.1). Classification (NCBI taxonomy): domain Eukaryota; kingdom Viridiplantae; phylum Streptophyta; class Magnoliopsida; order Malpighiales; family Phyllanthaceae; genus Flueggea; species Flueggea neowawraea. The sequence continues at coordinate 8,430 of CAODLS011297758.1, read as the reverse complement.
CTGCCCTGGGAAATTTTATCATATCCTCCTTATTTCTCAAATTTTGGAAGAAAACAATTGGAGACAAAATGTTCTCTTCTTTGGATTCAGAGATATTGTCTCGAGATAAATCTTCACAAATCCCCCTTGGTAAAATGGTCTACTTTGTATCATTGATTGTGCAGGGGAAACTTTTTCCCTTTTGATAATCTTAGTGGCCACAAGACCTACTAAGAAAAATTCATGATCCTTACTTATGTTCTTGCTTTTGCTGCTTTGCAGATAAAAGTCATGGAGGAACTATGAAAAATTTAAGGTCCCTTGACTAATTCCATAGTTTAACATAGAAGAATCAGATGCCCTTTAGATTTTCACAGTTCAACACCCAAGATTTGAAGGATTCCAAAGAGGAAGGGGAAGACTCCCTACAAAGGCACGAATCATCGAAGGATTCTTCAATTTGTGCAAGGGATTTTTTTTTTTAGTTTTTTAGGCCTTGTACCCCTACATACAAACTAGTCTTGGGTAGAAATTGCTAATATGACAATCTATTTCTTGAAATAAGAAAGGAATGGCCTAAGGTTCATTGCCAACACTTTTCCCTCTTGTTTCTTTTTTTTTTTGTGGTTTGTAAAATGCCCAAGGGACTGACTCTACAGGTTGATGATCTTTGGTCTGAGATTTTTTTGTGCGAACAAAAAGGTATGCAATTGTACATATATGAACAATTAACAAAATTTCTCGATGGCTCCAAGTCCTTGTCACTGAAAAGAAACTACAGTGCCCATGAAGCCTACTGCTTTTATTCATTCTTTTTTTGTATTTCTTTTTTTTTCTTTTTTATTTTCTCAGGATTTATTCAAAGGTTCCATTCCTGAGTTGCTACCATTTTTGTGGCAGTGGCAGCTCCGCCTTATTTTCCTACAGGAAACTAACCAGGTCTATCACAAGGAGTGGTTCAAACAGCCTAAGGTATGACTAGTTTTCCTTGTTCACATTATTTTTGTGAAGTTCCCCCTTATGACAATAACTTGCACCTTCTGTGAATCTTTGATTCAATGGCAGCCCCTTTGAAGCATTTTTTAAACCAGCCAATTTTTTTAGGTTAGTTGGATGAACTTAGCCATAATTTTCGTAGCAAATAAAGTTTGATTATTGATTGTGGCTTTTGGCAGGATATCTATTTTTATGGGGTTGCCTCCACTGAATAGGAATATGCCACACATCCTTCCCATAAGCCTTCCTCCGTTGTTCAAAATTTCTGCGAGTATAGAGAATAAAACCTAACAAAGGTAAATTTTGGCAACTGAAATTGTCACATACCTTGTGTTTTCCAAAGGTTCTTTAAAAAATGCTATTTGCAGTGGTCTTGCAAGTTTGGAACTCAAGTTCTCTGGCTCCTTTAGCTTGAGTTCATCCAACTCTTACCTTGGTTCCTCCTTGGCCACCTTGGGTGATCTTGCAGGTTCTTCAAGTGGTCTTCCAAGTATGTCTTTCACCTAGTATGCTCGGCCCCTTAGGCTATCATCGAGGTTAGTGACTTTCACTATAGAGGGTTAAAGTTCTCTTCTACAGGTAACATTTCCTCTGTAGTTTCTTGATTTTCTGGGGGCAACAATGGTTTTCGTTCTTTCACCGTGATTTGAGCAAAAGCTTTACTTCTGCTATACTTAAGTCTCGCTACAAATTCCTCAACAACTGTCTGGATATTTTGTAGAATAGAGAGCATTTTATCATGATTGGCCCCCAAGTCTTTGAGTTGGTGGCCTTCCTGGTAATTTTCACAATATCCTTTTTGAATGTTTTGGCTGACCTCCTTGTATGACCAACCATTATTTTGACAGCCATGATAATATGGTTCAGGCAGTGAGAACCAATGTCCCCCTTTCTTATATTCATTAACTTCTTGAAATTAGTGGCCTCTGTCATCATTTATGTAGATTCCTTTTTGATTATCTTGGCCAACAAACTCTTGGGACTAGCCTTGATGTTAGTGAGATGTTTGGGGTGACGGGAAGTAAAACCCCTCTTGCCCAAATTGTTGCCCTCTGTCCCTATAAGGGGAGCTTTACACAGCAAGATAAGTCACCTGTGTATATGTGCCAAAAAAATGAAGATCTTTCTTGAGATGGAGGTAGGACCTCTTAGAAAAGTTGACTATTGGAAGTATAAATCGCCTCTGCTCCAACTCTTCAAAACAATTGTTTCTAGCTTTTATTGTAGCAAAAGCATTTCCTTCCACTCGATGGGGCGCACACATTTCATATTTTTATTGATTTTTTTATCATTGTATGGGTACCACCGATTGTGTGCCAATAGATTATTTCCTAATTTTTAGAAGACGAAAACAATGTTGTCCTTTTTCAAGTGTGTCAATTTTTTTTTTAGTTTTTCCAAACCAAGTGTGGCTCAATCTAACTTAGTCAAATGATTGCAAATAAGGAAAATGACTTAACTTGTTACAAATGGGTCTTTGCTCATTGGTAAACAATTCACAAACACAATGATGAAAACGACTTTATTAATGAAGAAAAACTACACTGGAGAGTTTGAAAATGCAACTAACAATTAACTAAAATGGCTAAAAGAAGGCCAAAACTAAAGAGGAGACATGATAAAACACCAAAATAGTATGTAGTGTGATGAAATGTGAAGAGAGGGTCCAAATCTGTCGCCTGCTCAGCTTCTTGCAAGTGCACAAGAATTGATGTAGTTTTAACCCTCAAGTATTCGTTAGGCATCGAATAATCGGAGAATGTGAATTAGTTGTGATCAGAAAATAAAATGAAAGCAAATGGAAACATGTTTGGTTTTGAGATTTTTGGGTAATTTAAAGAAAACACAATGCAAAAAAAAAAAAAAAATGAAGGTTCAAAATGAAGAAATCAATAAGAGAAAGGCGCTGGGGCTTCAAGATTTCGGCTAAGGAATCCAATTTAGCAAAGCCATTGAAAGGTTATCTAGGATTGAGTGTTCTCTCTACTAAGCTAGTTTAAAGCCTCTCTCAAGGTCATTTAAATCATCCATACATTAATTAAGAGGGTCCTATCGACCTCACTTAAGTTAATTAGGGTCATTAGGCTATTAGGGAGTTTCATCGAGCACCTTATGAGCATAGCAATATCTCTTTCCTAAACCACACAAGTTTAATGGTAGTAGCCTCATTTAGTCTTCATCTCTCGATACTTCAACTAAACTTACTAGAACTATGACTAAGGTGATCAAGCTAACTCATAATCACATAAAACAACTCATTAAATCAACCCAACAAGTCAATAGATAAGCAACATTAACAAACAAAAAATCCAATCATAGGCAAAGCAAAATCATCATCCCTAACCTATATCTTTACACTCCAACTATGAAAATCAAGCTAACATATTGAAATCAAACGTAAAAATATTGATACCCATTAAAAGCAACATTAGAATCCAAATAAAAAAAAAGAAAAATTCAAAGAGAACAAACCCAAGACCTTGGATGAAGAATTCACAAAATGGTAGCCTTGGGTAATTGATTTCATTTGCTTTCTCCTTGATCTAAGAAATGAAAGTTGTTCTTGAAAATGTACAAAACCTAATTTCTAGATGAAGGATGATGTAAAAATATGTCCCAAATAGGTTATAAAGAGGGTTTTTATACCCATTGTCCAAGTCACAAAACCTTACAAAAGATGTCCCAAAAATACCCCTTGGTCCCCACAACTTTCTCATTCTTCATCATTTTTTTTTGTTGCATCTGTAGGGTGCCATGGTTACTGCCACATTTGTGGCAATGACCGTGGCTAAATTACAGCCTAGCCACGGTATAACCATAACCGTGGTGGTTATGTTCTATCCGAGTTGTGAAATTGCTCCTCTTACCACCACGACCGTGGAGGTTGGCCCTGGTGAAGCCACGACTATGGTGCCTATTTTCCCTTGTTTCCTTTATTTTTACATGTTTTCTTGAGTTTGCTTGGGGCTCTTTTGTTGGAATTCATAACTAATAAATAACATTCATAAGAACATAACGCAGGGAAATACAAAATTTTTTTAACCTAGAATTCTACTAAGGATCCATGGACATCAACATACACGATTAGAGTTAGAGTTTCTACCTTGGAACCAATGCTTGAATGTATGGCCAAATGGAGTGTTGGTGTTGCTTTTAGTATTCAAAACCGAATCTCCTTTCCTCACATTGCCTTTGTGCGAACTTGTCTAAAGGTATCCACATAAACAAACTTTTTTGTATTGGTAGTGTCTACTAGCACTTAGAATCTCTTTTCTAATTCTTACAAATAATTTTCTCTTTTATTTGTGCCACTCACAAATTCGGTATAACCTCTCTAAATAGGAAGATGTTCTTCTTATTTATATGCACATGGAAAACCCTAGTCACATGTGTACTGAAATCCCAATAGAAATGGCAATCTAAAAGGGGGGTTAATTGGATTTTTAGTAAGTTAAAAAATTGCTGAAAATCTTTTGCAAACTAAAAAAAAAATAACAAAGTTCTTCTAAAACTGAAACAAAAGTTAAACGCGGAAGCCACTTAAAACCAAAGATCCAATCTATACACAACAAAATAAATCAAATGCAAATGCAAAGCACATTAGAGAGAGTAAGGGACGAGAGCAAATATAATTTATAGTGGTTTGGTCCTCCTTGACCTACGTCCACTTCTCTAGAACTCCTAAAGGATTTTAATCCACTATCTTTCTCACTTCCAGGTGGAGGGAAACCGTTTACACCACTTATTTTTGCGGGATCAACAAGCAAACTGTAACACCTTGTTTTTACGGGCTCAATGGTAGCGTCCGTCTACACCTACAAACTCAAAGCAAGTGCACCTATCGACTATAGTATGTGGACTTGAGTACCGAGTGTCGTATCCCACAGAGACTACGATTACTAGTTACTTGCTTTCACTTTGTTATCTAACTGACAAATTAATGTTCTAAACAATAAAAATAAATGAACTCAACACGAGAGCAAACACATAATGCAAAGGGTAGAAATAGTCAATGGGAAGCAGCACCTAGATGTTGAATCCTCCTAGACCAAACTAAGTTACAATGGCTTGGTATTCAGACAATTAATTAGGCAATTAGACCCTAAAAATTTCTACGATATGTTAACCTCTCCATCGAGTTAACTAACGTCTAGGTTGATTAATAGGAATCTCTTCCTAACTAAAACACCTAACGTTGCTTTATCGTTCTTTGAATTTTACTATTAGGTTTGACCCTAATCCGGAGGATTTATGTCGACCTATCTATAGGTTTGCATGCAACTTCTCTCAATTATGAATGATCTATCACACAAAGAATCTCTCGATTACTCATGCACAAATCAATAATGGAATCGAAAGGCTAGCAACAATCAATACAACAATTCGACAATATAAATCATAATTGAGTCATAATTCCATAAATAAACTGAATAAATAACAAAATCCAACAGTCACATAATCAATCTGGGGTTCATCACATCTAGATACACAAGTATTTAGTTCATACTAATTGAGAGAATAACAACAAGATACAAAGAGAATCTAGAGAGAGAATAAGAACCTATGACGAATCCTTCAATCATTTGCGTAATTCCTTCAATCTTGATGTAAGATGAGTTATCCTTGAGTTCCCAGGTTTTCTGACCCTAAACTGAGTGTCTTTTGTGTCCCAAAGTCGGCTCCCTAATTAGGTCTTTTGAAACACGGTTAAAGGCCCGAAATAACAAATTTGGGCAAGACACGGCCTAGGACACGACTGGGTCTTTCATCTTCAGCCCATGTCTTCAACAATGTCAGAAAATTGCGCATTTTGGAAGGACACGGGTTTTTGTCCTTGTCTTGAGTCTTTTGTCTGTGTCTTTACAAGCTTGGCCGTGTCTTCACTCAAAAGGTGAGAAACATGTCATTCTTGCTATGTTCGGCTTTGTTCTTGCTCCATTTCATCAAATCATCATGAATCAACCTAAAAAACATAATTCAAACCATAAAAGTACCAAAACTTATGATAAACACATAATTTATAATTAAAACAATATATAATCAAACACCACAACATGCATAAATAAGAGTTTATCAAACTACCTCAATCTTAAGCTTTTGCTTGTCCTCAAGCAAACAAAGAAGTACGATAAGGGGAACAAGACATTTTAACCAATCTCACAATGAAATGGCATATGACTTCACATTATGTGCTAACAAAAATAAATTGGATAGTAGAGAATCTAGACTATGCATAGGGTACTAGTTGACTTGAATTGACTCCCCGAACCACACACAACTTAAGCTCCATAGCCAAATTAACCGATTTGATTTGACCACCCCTCTCACTTATTAATTCAGTTAACATATATGACATTCAACACTTTGGGCAATAATTAAAATGAATTTTTCACACTTATATAGATTCAACTATCTCAATAACTTGCATGGCTACAAACACAGTCAGTAAATATTGAGTTTGACTTTGTGCTTCTTTTACACTTATTTCGATTTCCACCATAAAGGATAGTCCATTTGACGTGACAACCGCTCATTTGTAATGAGTGTTCCTGGTTACTAAGACAACCCCTCGTTACAATACTTTGCATACTCATGTCCAAAGACGGCAGGGTAGGTGTCCAACCATATTTACTTGTCCCGGATTAGGTTCAAGCAAGTCAAGAGCAACCCTTTTTCGTTCATTCATGCATTCAATAATTATGCCCAAATTCAACCAAAGTTAACCATTGCATTAAAAATGAGTCATAAAGGTGGGAAAACCAAAGCAAAAAATTTGATTACAAGCAACAAACTAGTGCGAATTCAAGATATGCAATTCTAACCTCTCAGTAACAGATGCATACTAAAGATTCTCAAATATTCAACTCATTTTCATCAACACGTACCATGCATCCCACAACCATATTATCAAGAACTTGATCAAAAATTTTATTAAGCCCCTACTCCACACTTAAATGGTGCATTGTCCCCAATGCACAAAATTAAATCAAGCAAGCACAATAATTGGATAACAAAGGCAAAGAAAATAATGCACAAGAGTTTTTGGAACTTCCCTGAAATAAGTTGATCATGATGATAGGCAGTTTGATTCTTGCAAGTGGTGGTGGGCCTCGTAAAAGAACATCAACAAGACAAACGACAGATGGAACAAATAACAGAACAAAAAGAAAACATCATGTGTCCTTGAATATAACATTAAATTACATAATAAAACATAACTTCAAAGTGTTTAAGTGTTATAAAATGAAAAGAAAATGTGGTGGAAGCAATTGAGGGCATTGGTATGAAGTATGAAGACGAAAAGGGTCAAATTGAGTGCAAAAAGGGTGAAACTTGGCCAAAACCTTCAGGACAAGGTCTGGACCCTTCAAGACATAGGAAAGACACTCCAGGCCATCTTTCAAAGCTTCTAGACCATGTTTGGATGCCACGGTTGTGTTCTGGACCATGTAACTCACTGTTTTGCTAAAAAACGTACCTCTTTCGATCTTCCAACTTCCCGAATGTCTTACCTCAAGTTTGGATGCCCTATAACACTTCTTTAGCACCTATAAAAACCTCAATGCATAAAGCATTTGCATTTTGCTCAATCGTAACACAAAAACATCATCAAACATCAATCGAACCTAGAAAGTTAGGCACATCAAAACATATAAACTAAAACAAAAGTTCCAAAGATACTAAATGAAAAATCAAATAAAATGTTCAAGACTTGGTTGCCTCCCAAGAAGCGCTTCTTTGTCATGAGCCGGACGTTGGTGGGTGAGACCTATCAAGGGGGCTTGTATGTAGCATTATGCGAGGCATTAGCACCAACTCCACATTTTAGCACGTTGAATTGATCCCCATCTTTTTTCTTAACCTGCCATCTGAAATGACATGTTGCCTTAGGGTCAGCCTTTGGGTGTAACGTCTCAAGCATCTCCTTATTTGCTTTACGCCCCCGAGTCTTGTGTCTTTTCTTCTTGACTCTAGGCACCATTTCTTCAACCTTGGGTGCATCAATTGAATATTTCTTATTGGGTACCTGTACCACATCAAAAAAAGAAACATTTTCTCCATAATGTGAGTCAGAATGACGTTTAACCTTAGAGTCCTTAATTTCAATACTATCAGTCCCGACTCTAAGAGTTAACACTTGATCATATACATCAACAATGAAACTAAAAGTAGCTAAAAATGGCTTTCCTAGGATCAAAGGCATTTCTAAATTGCACATCATGTCAAGAATCATAAAATCAACAGGAAACGTCAAATCACCTACCCTAACCAAAATATTCTCTATAATGCCTCTATGATGCATGATAAATGCATATTCATACGTATTTATGTGCATCAATTCATATTGTTTTGAATACGAATTGAGCGTTTGTCATTATTTTTGGTACTTCTACGCTTTCTATTGTGTTTTTCAGGTAAATTGATGATGTCTTGGTGAAATGAAGGAAAGCAAGT
>CAODLS011297722.1:0-17034 GCA_948243855.1 Flueggea neowawraea | reverse complement strand
CAAATGTGCTTAGTTCATGTGCAAAATCTGCAAGTGTGAAAAGAGTTGTGCTTACATCCTCCTGTTCCTCAATTAGATACCGATATGATGTGCAACAAGTTTTGCCACTTAACGAGTCACATTGGAGCGATCCTGACTACTGCAAACACTACAATGTAACTAACAACATTTTCTGCATTAGTGTCATGACTTGTATTTGAATATCAATACGTCACCGTTAGCATTTCTTGCCTGATCGATTGCAGCTGTGGTATGCGTACGCAAAGACAATTGGAGAGCAGGAAGCTTGGAGAATTGCAAAGGACAATGGTATTGATTTAGTTGTGGTGAATCCGTCTTTTGTAGTTGGACCACTGCTAACACCACAACCCACAAGTCCTCTTCTGCTTATTCTGGCCATTGTCAAAGGTTAGGAATTGAAACTTAAAGCTCCATACTGTTGTTCCTACATTCGTGAAATTTATATTCATAATGACCCTGATTCCCAATTACTATCTGCTGGTCTCCGGGGCGAATATCCAAACACTACAGTTGGGTTTGTTCACATTGATGATGTGGTTGGAGCTCACATTTTAGCTATGGAGAACAGCAAGGCAACAGGGAGACTGATATGTTCAAGCTTAGTTGCTCACTGGTCTCAGATCATTGAAATGCTTAGGACCAAATATCCCTCCTATCATGAAAACAAATCAGTGTCATCAACTTTCTGGTTTCAGCAGCATTTCAAATGAAAGGAATTACATCTTCTTAGTGTATTCAACAGTTCTGCTACCTGAATTTTTTGACAATTTAAATGAATTCATTGAAGATTGAGGCTGAAAGGTAGTATTAATTTGGTGCGATGTTGCAGGTGTAGCAGCCAAGGAGACAACAATCCACAGAATGGACACTAGTAAGATTCAACAGCTGGGATTTCCTCCTTTCAAAACTTTAGAGAAGATGTTTGATGACTGCATCAAGAGCTTCCAGGAGAAGGGTTTCCTCTAAAATCCCAGAATTCACGCCAATTTTAGCTCTAGTTTCTTCTAATATAGATGGAAAGACTTGTTTATGTCTTTCGTTGGTTAAAAAATTGCATCATTTTCAGACATGGAAACAGAACATAGTTTTCGATATACCTTAGCCTCTCAGAGTCTCAGTCACTTGAGAGAAAAAAAAAATTGTCTTTGATCCTGATTTGTGGCCTCTCGGCATCGTCTGTTCATTCACTTGTGGATATGCAATGCCGCAAAAGATTGGAAGATGGATAATAGCAGAGTTTTTGAAAACGACAGTAACATTGCACGACCAGACGTGTTCATATTTATGGGACTATCGTCCCTTTACGTATTAGGCGTTTACGGCCATTAATTTAGGCCCACAACTTGTGTTCCTTGCAAGACAGCGAAGCCCAATAGCCCATTTTTTTATAGATTTTACGTTCTCACATTTATATTGCCGAAATTAATTAAGTCAAATATATTTTTTGGAAAGAATTTCCACAAAAGCTCTGACTTGGGAAAGACTAGACATATTGGTGGGTGTAACGGTGGCAATATAATACAAATACTAGTTACAGATCCACAAAATTTACAGATTTTTTTAATTTATATTAAATATAAAAAAATTATGTTATAAGAAAATCGTAAATAAAAATTTTAATTTTTATTAAACTAATTTTTTAAAATTATTAAACACTTCTTCGCTTGTTATATTTTGAGTATGATCACATATTTTTTTCGTTATTATAAATAAAAATTTTTAATGTCTCATTACCCTTGAAAAAAAATATATTTGACCATGATAGAAAAAATGATGACAAATATACAATTTGATATATGAAAATAATTATTTTTAACTTTTATTAATTGCTATGGTAAAACAAATAGCCAACGATATTGTCTCCATTAAAATTTAAAGGTATTTTGAATTCAAGAGAGTCAGAAGAAATCGATGAATGAAAATTTTGTGACTAATATTGCAAACAATAATTATTTCAGCTCATGTCACATGTTTTTTCAAGTGAGTGATAACTAATCGAGTACCATTAGACAATCCAACAGTCTAATCTAGATTATAGAACAACATCACAAATACCCCAATTTTCAACATTAGCCTATAATTTAGTAACCTAAAAAAACAATAGTGTTAAAAAATTCTGGGGTATAAATATTTTTAATACTATTCAAATGTATATCAACTTTACACATAAAATTAAAAATCAGATAAGTTATTTCTTCTAAATATTATATATTCAACAAAATAAGAACATATCTTACTTGTTGTTTTGGGTAAAACTAAATTCTAATTGTCAATATTTTACACCAAGATTTGTCCTCTATTTTTATTTCATGAAATCTTATTTTTTTTATATCATTTTATTTTACATTTTTTTTCTTTTACTATCTAATTTAGTACAAAATATATTAATGTACTAAAGTTATATGATTTTGTAAATATTACAAATTGTTAATAAATAAATAAACTACATACTCTTACAATGAGCATTTTTCTAATAATGTATGTAGATTAATTTAGTCCTTTTAGATAACATATGTAAAAAATTAGAACAACATAATAATTAATTTAAAAATAGTAAAATAAATAATTATAACTGTGTAAAAATAAATAACACAGAACTATGCTAGTTCAATCTAAAGGCCTATCAATTTAGGAAAAACAGAGTGTAAAAAAATATTAATATTTAGCTGATAATAATTTTTTTTTATCTATATTGTGGCTTCAAATTTTGAAAAATTTCTCTAAATACATAATTGTTTGTGTTTCATTCTTTGAATTTTGATTTCTTTAAAAATTTATTTTGATTTTTTTTAAAAAAAATCTTTGAATACCACTTTTTTTCTTAGTGATTTTCTTATTTTGATTTCTTTAGATAAGGGGATTTTGATTTTTTTGAGAGAAATGAGTTTGGGTCTTTGTAAACATAAAAAACTTTTAGAGAGAAAAAAAAAAAGAAAATAGACAATTTCTAATTGTAACCCAAATATTCGGTATCATTGGAAAAAGTTTACAAATAAATTAAAATATTTCAAAAATTCCACGAAATCAAATATCAGTCGTAATAAATAATCGATGAGTTATAACCCACAACATTTGCAAGATTTTTCTTTTAAATTTGTATTGGATATGAAAAAAATGAAATTATATGATATTAAAAAATTGTAAATAAGAACATTTATTTTTCATTAAAATTAATTTTTCTAAGTTATTAAGCTTTTTTTACTTATCACATTTGAGTACTATCATATGTTTTGTCTTCGTTATTGTAAATAAAAGCCTTCAACCTATTTTTTTCTAATCACCTTTGAAACAACATACATTTGACCACAATAGAAAACATGACAGAGAGATAGAATATGATATATAAAAGTGATTGTTACCGATTTTTATTTATTATTATGGCAAAACAAACTACCAACTAGCATTGTCTTCATTGAAATTTCAAAAATAATTTAATATCCAAGAAAGTTAGAGAAAACAGATGAACAAAAATCTTGCACCGGACATTGTAGCCAATAAATATTTTAGCTCATGTCACAAGTTTTCCTAAGTGAAGACCAATTGAGTATCATTATGCAATCCAACAGTTTGATCAATATTATGGAGCAACATCAAAAGTATCCAATATTCAACGTTAGTTTGTAATAATGTTAAAAATTTTTGAAGTGTAAATATTTTTAATACTATATAAATGCGCATCAGTTTGCGCGGTGTGATTCGAGTTTATAAGAGAGCGATATAATCTCAGATAATTTTGGTTATCACGAACCCGTATCATGCATTAGAGTTGGGTTGATTGGCTTCTCTGACTACTAACCCTCAATGGTGTGCTACGGTGACCACACTGGTGCACGGGGTTAAGTCTATTGCCGGTGTTAGTTATGGCTCTAGGAACATTCCTCAAGAGAGAATGTATGCATGGTAACGCCCAGTAGGAGTATACTATTACTAGTCGGCCCGATCCTTTTTTGCGGAAAAAAATATTTGATTAAACATTTTGAAAATAATTTCACTTATGACTCAACATTACCCATGTTTTCGAAAAAGAAAAGAGATAATAAAATTCAACAATTAAGAGGAAAGAAAAAGAAAGGGAAAAAAAATTTAATGAATGAAAGACAAATCTGAATACCAATGAGAACATAGTTCTTTTTTGTTGAAAGTAAGAGCATAGTTTTGTGATACAATTTTTTGTCACAAATTGTGGTGACTATTAAGGTTCAAATACAGCCGCCTAAGTATAATCAAATTATGCAGAGAGCCGGATTGAAGAAGAGATACATCCAATTAACAAAAGGTCAACAAATTCAATTTATCTTTCTAGGACAAGATCAAATATTTTTGGACACTTTGTAATTTGAGTTGACTATTTGTTGTTGGCTTAAGAAAATGATACCAAATAATAGGTGCTCTACCACCAATCACTAAACCATACCACCAATCCTGAGGCTACTTTCATTCTACAATATTTTGATTGCCGAACGTGAGGAGAAAGAAAAAGCTTCTTTGGCATTGAGATGTGGAAGATACAGTTTCCTTTTCTTTCCTTCAACCTTATTGAACTAACAATACAGTAATGCTCCATCACTTGTCCATTAATCTCCATACAATACTCTCCTACCTCCAAATTAATTATCAAAAAGTACGAATCTTGATTCTTTTAAGATCTGATTTCTCATTCTCCCGTTTTCTTCGTTGGGGTCAAAGTAAGAAAATGAATCAAGTAACAAATCTTCAACCCTCAACCAGTTCCCTTGTTTTCTATTATTTTTTTTTTCATAAATCTAGTCAGACAAGTCAAAAAAAATCCCTCCATGTCATAGTTTCGTTAGAAAAAAAGAGTATCAGCATTCAATGGAAGGACAGAAAGTAACTGCATCCAGCTAGCTTAAACAGTACAGGAGACATCTTCGCCTTCCTCCACATGGCCACACAAAACCCACAAAAAGAAAATACATTGGCCATTATATTCACATAGATTTTTATAGTACATCCCTCCGTACCTTACGAGGAGAATTGACACCAAAACCAGAGTAGCCACTAGCCAGTAGGTCCTCCTTGCCATATTACCACCAACTAATCCAACCATACCCTTGTATTTTTAATTCCCTGCGCCTTCAATCTCCCAGCATCACCAATACAGCAGCTATCTGACAACATACATCCTACCTTCGATTTCATTTCTAATCTTGAGATTAAGATACCTAGGCTATGATTGTGTTTATTCATTTTATACTCGTATGTTAATCCTCGGCTATGAAATAATATGTCAAAACAAGCTTCCAACTAAGGTCAACATACAAACACATTCAAGCAGATACAGGAAACATAAAGTTCGATTAAATATCTCAACTCAGTTACATGGATACGACGAGGAATGAGCAAACCTCGCTTGATGCACAACCATTCAAGGCTGTGAATCACAGTTGTGTATCCCTTGGCCGGCTCTCAAGGCACAGGAAAACCCTAAGGACTCTAAAAACAAAAACAGCTCATCCTCTTTCTCTCGTCTCGACACAAATAAAAGTAAAAACTCAGTCACAAAACTATTCTCGGAGACGTTGTTCTCGTCCCTGAGGTCTCCTTACCATAGTATTAACTCGTAATTAATAACAACTTGAACAGATCCTAGGCTGCAAAACTTATGGGCATTCAATATTGAGGGGCTGTGGTCGTAGATCATCCATCAATCCAAATTCTCCATTGCCGAAGTCCAAATCAGTCCCGAAATCAAAGTCATAATCTGGAAGCTCACTTGGTTCATCACCATCTAATCCGCACAACTCAAGATTCTCAACACCGCAGTAGTCATCAAAAAGCTGTCCAAAATCATCAAAGACGTCGCCAAATTCCATTCCCAAGTTTAGGTCTTCATCAATGGAACCAGCAACCAGTGGCTCATCAGGGAAACCCATATCTGGCAACAGAAGATCTTCAACAGCATTGGTGCCAAAACCTTCTTTGATCAAATCACAACCACCATTCACATTTGACGCAACAGATGTGTCCATTTCAAGAACTGAAGATGGCGATGTCTGTGATATAACACTCTCAGTACTATCATCTGATGATGCGGATATAGAAACAGCCTGGCTTCTGCTGTCTTCATGCGACTGGGAGGCAGGCGAAGTGGACAAAATGTTTCCACTCTTCTCAGCCATTGCATCAAATTCCTTCTTCTTCAACTCATAGGCCTTAGCAGCCTCTTCAAGAGTACCAAATGTACCCAACCAGGCCCTCTCTTTGGTAAATGGGTTACGAATCTCAGCTGCCCATTTACCCCATTTCCTTTGCCTAACACCGGGAGGATTCTTGTGACCATTTGTCCTAGTCACGCTTCTTGTTGCAGTAGGGGTGGATGATGACCTCGAAACCTTTCTCTTCTTCCTGGGGATGGAAGTTTTGGCACTATTGTTACTATCCTGTGAGGAGCTCCCAGACTCAAGGGGGTTTGGTTGAGGGAAAACAACCAAAGGCAACTTGATTTCCCAGACAAAGCGTTTTGTCTTAAGCATTCTTTCACCAGTCATCGACTCATCATCACTTGAATCAGAGTCAGTAGCATAGGGATCGTTACAAATGACACGGATTTTTTTCACTTCAGGTTCCATCTTAGATTCAACGACAGAGGCTTGCTTGTTGTAGATGGGTTTATGGCAGGGTTTTAGGTGGGTTAAAGGCTGTTTCTTGGGCTCCGGCATTGTAAAGTGATAGAAAATACAATCTTAGCTTAAACCCCTCAACAATACCCAGAAACTCACTTAATAAACTCTAAACAAAACTTTGAAGAAACAAAAGAAAAAATTAATCTTTTATGGTTCTTCAGGGTAGTATCAAGTGAGAGCCCCTCTCAAGTACAGGAAGAGATAGATGAATCTATGTATGTGAAAACCCCCAAAATACTCGACACCAGAACAGTTCCTGCAAACAACAAAAACCCACACAAAACCAAAATCTCCATTAAAATCCCATCACAGATTAAGACCATGAACATTAAAAACAAAAAAAGAAAAACATGCGTAAATCGAAAAACAAACAAAAAGGCAAAAACCCACAAACCTTTTTGGCCTCAAACGCATCGAAACAGCAGGAAACCCCAGATTCAACCTCTGCTTGTAACAGCAGAGAAGGATAAAACAGGAAAAGCAGATGCAAACGGCAACACCAAAGCGCACAGTGAATGAAGTAACAGTGTTTCCGGTAATGAGCTTCAACAAAGCCCCAATAACAGCCAAAGCAAGACTAGCCGACATAAATCCACACTCCTTCAACACACAGAAAGCAAAGCTCTCTCGCCTGATAACACTCAAACAAAGCCAAATAAGCAGGATGAGAAACCAGCCCCCTTTTAAGGAGTCAAAGAGAAGAGATCGAAAAAAGGATTACAAATCTATGGCCCCGATTTGATTTCCACCATCCAAAACACGACAAAGATCAGTGAAATGGGTTATCTACAGGGCTTTTTACAGAAACAAGAACCTTAAAATTACTACAGAACATCATAGAAAACATAAAAATCGAGAAGTTACAGGATTTTCGATGCAATACCTTTGTTTCTCTCAGTACTGGTCACTGTCTGTGTTGTGCGGTTTTGTTGACACTACACAGACACTGCTTTCCTCTTCTCTCTTTATTGGTTCCAGGCCATTCAGAATAACCTTTTTCTAAGCGGTCAAAACAGGGGCATTGAAGAGGAGAGGTGCAATTGGGGAAGTGTACAGTGAAAATGTTAATGATTTATTTTTATTTTCGGCAAGTTAAAAACTATTAATTAAATTAAATGAATAAATTTGTGAAGTTTTTAAGGAGCGTAGTGAGCTGGCATGGACCTCCTTGGAAACATGTACATTCATGGAGCATGCATGACTATACCATCTTCCATGTCATCCACATCATGCTCCTCCCCCTACAGTGAAAGAGTTCGTAACTTTTCCACTTATTTTCACGCCCACTCTCCTTGTTCCGCAAGCTCCGATTTCCTCTACGTTTTTCTAGAAAATTGGGGGCATCTGCCCGTTATTTTTTAGAGTATTTTTTATAAAAATAAAAAGTAATTTTAACTTTTTAAATTCAAAATAACTTTTTTTAATTTTATTCTTTATTTTATTATTTTTTACAAAATATAAATACATAAATAATTTTTAAAAAATAATTATCTAAAAAAATATGATGATTAAATTAAATAAAATATATAAAAATTATAAATTTACTAATAATAAATAAATAAACAGTCAATTTAACTCTCTAAAAATAAATAATTAAATATATTTTTATGTTATATTTAAATATAAAAATTGAAATAAAAAATATATTATAGTTTAATTTTTAAGAATAATTATTATAATAAAAAATATTTTAAATTTAAAAAAAAACGTTGAAAATGCTCGTATTCTAAATTTTTAAACCTTTTTATTTCTGAAAATTTAGAAAAGGTGAAACTTGTCCCAAATCAATTACCAGTGACGTGGAGGGGTAAATGCACGGGCTAGGGCGGCGGGTGGACTTAAGCTCATAGGTGGGAAGAAATCGTATCGCCGCGAATGTGTGACTTATATAGGCTACTCGTAATTTATAGTCTTTAAAGTCGTTCTGTGAGACGTCTACTCAAAATTTTTATTATTATTTTATTAAAATTTCTGATTTCTAGCTCCTCAACTTTTTTATTTATAATTCAGTAGTTACTTTAAAAATCTCGTGGGATACCTACTCAATTTTCACTAAACACAATTTTATTTTAATTCCGTTAAATTAAAATGATCTAATAGTCAGATTTTGATTTAAAAAAAATTAAATTAGTCACACGCCTAACACATGTAGTTCGTCCTCTTACAAGAGGACGAAATACGACATGGAATATAATAACGTGTCCCTATGTCAACGGCTAGGATCCTGTGTATCCTAGCCGCGTTATAACTACTCTTATTGGGTAGTTTCTATGTGGAAATTAATGGCGAAAATTTGCAGCATTGAAGTCTTTTCGCCCAAGTAATAAGTAATAACCTTCCTTGGATGCTTATCTCTTCTTTTTTCCCGTATTTCATTCCTGATGCCAACTATGACTTTTGTAATTATGTGTTTTATGTATTTTTAATAATTAAGATTTATTTAAAATTATTTAAAATTAATTTAATAATTTTGATTGTACTAATATAATAAAAAATTAATAATAAATAATAAAATTTAAACTATTAAATTAAATTTATATCATTTAAATAAATTTTAATCGTTGAAAATACACTTCAAAAGGACCATAACCATGTCTCTTCATTCCTATTTTCCTACCCTCTTCTTTAACGGTTCAAAAATATACTTTCAGTGTTTTTCTTCGCTTTTTCCGACCTTTCTTATTTTAATTTGTAGGACAGTCGACCAATCTCAAATGCGCTACACTTTCTATTCTTATGTAGTTCTAAAATCTATGATTGATTTTATTTTTGTTAAAAAAAATATAAGGGGAAAGTCAGAGATCTGCAATAACTTATATGAAATCAAACAATTCCAAATTGCAGCAAACATACGTGTAGCCAATTAAAAAAATGAAATCTACTTGCGATTCATAGAATTAAGATCTTGATGGCTCATTTGTTACATATAGTATATTTTAAATAACATATACTAATATATAATATTTTATTAAAAAATATATAATCTTTTTATTTTTTAATTATTTATTTATTATTAATTATTATAAAATATTATATGTTATAGTGTTAAATTAACTCTTAATTAGTTTTTGTTTTTTAAGAAAAAAAAGACGAGACAATATTCAGAAGAGCGTACGCTGCATGCACGTGTATATGTCCTTCCATGCCCGATAAGAAAAGAAAAGGAAAGAAACAAAGGCCTTTTGTCCATCACATCTTAACCAACCACTAGTATCCTAAGCAGCAGCAGCAGTAGTGGTGTAGTAGGTAGGCACTGCACCACCACCTCCTCCCCCTCTTATCTTTATGAGCTTCCAACTCCATTCCATTTACACTCATCACTCCCACTCTCACACCCCCCTCCTCTCTTTGTTTTGTTTTGCGTATATCTCCTCTCTTTATTTTGATTTAACCCATTTTTTGTTAATAAATGGGGTTGTACAAACTACAAATTCTTCTTTTTTTTAATTAGACGTCTTAAATTCGAATTTAAAAACGAATATTTTTTTTAATTCATAATAAATACTAGTTTATTGGTGATGCTAATTTTGAATAGATTTTATTTTTTTAAAAAAATAAAAATTTATTGACAGAAAATCGTGAATATTCTAATTTTTAAATGTTTGTCCAGTCATAGTTATAAACAAGTGGATTGTTTATTTGGATGTGTTGCGTGTGGGATTGTTAGATTGGATGGTAGACATTTTTATCACCAAATACTACCTGATGTGAGTGACCATCCTCTACCAATTAAAGGGCAATTTAATTCCCACACCAAAATAATACGACTGCGCGACTCTATCACGTGACCGCTGTTTCTTTTTCTCTTTTCTTCTTTTGAAAAAGTATTTTAAAATATTAAAATAATATGATACGCTAGGAAGTTATGTCATGTATGATGTATGTGATGGACATGCATGCGAGGGGAGGAGGACAAGTGGGCTACGCAATTGAGGATTAGCGCACCGAGGAGAGGGTCGCTTCCGTTTCCCGCCAAATATACGCCGACGTGGACCCCTCCGACCTCACTTTCCCGCCCAAATCCCTCTTTTTCCGGTCTTGGACGAACGGGATTTTGACACGTTTGAATGGGACCCAAGTGTAAGCCAGCTGGTGGGCCTGCGATTATGATACGTCATGGCCCACTGCAATGAGGTGTGGCTCTGTAATTGCGTGGAAACTGCCGAGTCCTTGGCCTTTTTATTTTATTTTTACTTTTACTTTTTCTAAATTCACCAACAAATATCAACCCTTTTTTTTTTTATGGACATCACTTTAATCATCCTTATTTTTCAATCAAAATGTTATCCTAACTGTCATTTCTGTTTATGGAGTTTTTGGAAAAATTGGTAGCTAAAAGATAACAACAACGCCAATTCGCCCCAAAAAAGCGGATTCACCCAAATTCCGGATTTGTTCCACGTTTGAAATGGAAAATGACAGGTCAGCATTGGTTTCGTTGCCGTCTGTACACAAACAAGGTTTGATTTGAAAGTGATGCATTCAGGTCTTTTGTCACTCTTTTTAACTTGATTATTGATAACTACCATTTATTATTATTATCCATTTTTCACTTTGATTAATCCATGAGATATAATTCTCATCCAACTTTCGTCAAACATTTTAGAGGTGTTTGATTTCTCCTCTCTTCTAGCTGTGAATCTATACCATGATTGTGACTTGAACAGCTTGAAAAAATCGCCACTCAAGTCTAAACAGTGGTGGAAAAAGAGTTACTGGTCAAGGCCCAATTCCAAGAATCCCAAAATAGAATGGGTCAAGCCCTTAACCAATTCGACTAGAACTAGAAATGCAAGTGTTTTGACTAAAAGGACTTAGATTATGCATTGCCTCAATATACCCTGCGGAATTTATGAGTTATCACAATGGGCTAACGTAAAATCTGCAAATCACTCTCTCTCTTTAATTTCTCTGGAGAAGGACGAGCATCATTCCTTGGCTCCTCTCTTCTCCATCAACTACCCCACTCACCCTCATGAATCAAAAACATGGACAAGCCACTAATGGCACGCAAGACCTACACAACTAAATCTAAAACATTTTAAAATGACCAACACAACACTCTTGTGATCAACCAAAGATCCCCATTGTCCATGTCATGGCAAAGTTCTTCCCCACGGGAATGTTCAGGCCCTTCAACTCTACTACCATACTTTTCTTCTTCTCGTCTCCGGCCGATTCATCTTCTAGGTACTTCTGCTCCGATGTATTTAACTCTATGTTCGACCCGCCTGTCACTGGTTCACCATCAATGCTGAGCCCGGTTGGCTCACTTCCGCCCAACCCCAATGCGGTTACCTTCTCAATGATCAAGCCCCTGTCTAAGGCAAACTTTCCATCCTGAACATCTGACCATACCTTCACCGTTCCCTGCTTTACAGTTGCATAGAATTTGACATAGGTTGCAGACCCACCACCAAGTTGCATTTCTGGCAATTCGTCATTATCGATGTAAAGGTTTCCGCTGGCTTCCCCATCGGTAGCTCCAGCCGGGAATGTCACCATGAGGCTGAAAGGTGTAGTCCTGGCTTTCTTGGAAATGAGCCCACCTTGCTGCATTGGCAGGATTGTGTTTTGGTACAAATGCACGTTAACGACGTGCAAAGGGGCATCAAGAGTAACATATTGCCCTCCTGATGATGAAATGGTCTGTGTCATATCAAACATGCTATGCCAAGAGCCTGGAGGGAAGAGTGCTTTAACCTTTGATACCCCCTTCTCAAGGACCGGAGACACCATTAGACTGCTTCCAAGCAAGAACTGCGTGCTCAACCCGTAGCATTTGGTGTAACTTGGGAATGAGAAGAAAAGCGGCCGAGCAATTGGGGCTCCAGTGGTGTGAGCCTCATAGTTCAGTGTGTACAAATATGGGAGAAGCTTGTACCTCATACCAAGAGCATTTCTAGCAGACTCTGCTACTGACTCCCATTGATAAAGCTCCTGCCTTGGAGAGTAGTAGTTGGCATGATCTCGCGAAAAAGGGTAAAATGCCCCCACCTCAATCCACCGATTGCATAATTCCTCAGTAGGAGCAGGATAGAAACCACATATATCCGAACCAACCATTGGGACACCAAATATACCAAAATTTAACATGGTAGAAATGGAATACTTCAAATCTTCCCAAGTACCCTTGTTATCACCAGTCCAGTGAGCAGCATATTTTCCTGACCCAACAAAAGTCGAACGAGACAGAATAAATGGTCGCTTGCCTTCAAGTCCTTGAAGGCCCTTATGAGTGGCAATAGCTTGGGAAAATCCATACAAGCTGTGAGCATCGTATTCCAAGACGCCATTGTAGTGATATGCACTAGTAGCTATCGTTTTGTAGCCAATTGGAACTTGCAATCCAGAAGCATTTATCTTGTAAGGTGGATCATCCCACCTTGTCTTTGTGATGTTCTTGCACTCTAAGCAGCAAATCCAACCAGGTCCGGTCCCACTAGGACACTGGACACCTTTTGGAATTTTGCACAAACCAGAACAAAAGTTTGAAGCTTCATTCATGTCGATCCATAGACCATCAACTGGGACAAGTTCATGGAAGCGGTGAATTTCGTCACCCCACCAAGCAACAGTTTTCGGATTGAGGAAGTCCGGAAAGTTAACAGCTCCTGGCCAAACCTGAGCCAAGTAAGGCTCGCCTTCATACTTGATGAAAACATCATTCGCAATACCTCTTTGATATACTCCATAAGAAGAATTAACACCAATTCCAGGATCAATAATGACAATGTACTTCATGCCAAGGCTATGTATCTTGTCTAGGAATGCCAATAGCTTTGGGCGGGGATAGTTGACAGGGTTGAGGGTAAAGTCCTTGTGACCATCCATGTGATCATCATCATTCCAGATCACATCAAGAGGAATTTGAGCTTTCTTGTAGTTCTCAACCACATCTTCAACAACAGACAGGTTATGGTAACCCCATCGGCATTGGTGGAACCCTGCAATATTAGAATCAAAAAAGAAAATCAGAATGAACTTTTCGAGTTTACCACAACTACGAGATAGCCATTTCATAATTTTACATAAATGGAATGTTTTACTTCATAAAAGTAAATTAGCATTACATATGTCCTATTTAGAATTGTTGGCTGTTGCCATAACCGAAGGGCACAACCTAAGGAAAATTAGCAATCCCTACAAGCCAAGGATGGTTTCAATCTTGCAGAACATGGCAGCGACAGATGCAAAGTACAGACTCATAATAGAAATGGCAGAGACGTGGGGGACTATCATATGGCATTAACATCAAGTGGGAGCCATGTATGCAAGTTGTGTTACCCGTAATCGTCTGTTTACACCGCCACACCGAGTACTCCACATTTGTTTTCCCAATAATTCAACTACACGTTGCTCCACATTTGTTATCCCAATAATTCAGTGGGGATTGGAGATTAATTTCTTTCCACCTTGTACAGGTAATACGATATTTTGGTGTATCAGTTCTTTTTAGGTGGGGCCCACTGGTTCCTTTCACCATAATTGCAGAAAGGCCAAGATTTTTGACTTGCAAAGTTGAGCAAAAAGCTGAGATATTTAAGATCTAAAAATGGAGGGCCAGAGGAAAAAAAACAAAAGCAATAGCTTTTATTAGGACCAATCTGAGCTAACCACTATGGTGTTCACTTGATCAAGGAAATGCAAACATCTTCATCAACGACATAATTTGACGTGGACCAACATTTTATTACGGTAAAAACAGAAACTGGACCAACGTCAACAGCCTAATAATCTTAAACTGAACAACAATATCACTCTCACGAAAACACATAATTGCATAATTGTATCCAGCATATCAACAAATCACACAATCAATCATCGGTTGCCTGCCAATTTAAAGGCAATAATTCTCTAACAATCCCTCGTATCCTTCTTCATAGAAAACATGTTTCAAATCAAACAATGGACCCACACATAAAAAATCAAGGCCTAACAGTTGCTTAAAGAGCGCTTAGGCACGCTTTCAACAACAATAATGTTATCAGGTAACATACAGAAAAATGCTGTCAATATCAACTGACCGTCAATACCAACGAAACTAGTGCACGAAAGTCCAACATCAATAACATAATTGTCGTATCGTATGCTTAGCTATCTAAATCTGTGAGATCTGTTTCAATCCATATCCGAGGCATGATTACCGCAACACATATTATTGGGATACAGAATCACAAATCTCTAAGCAGGTCAATCCTATCGTTCTCTCAATATAAATAATTAAATTAAGCAAAAACAATCAAACATGCCAACCAAGAATAAAATAAACACAAAGTTAATGACAGGTTATACTTAATTAAACATATCAACCAGACAAAAAGCAAGCAGTCAGACACTGTTGATTATGAGTACAAGCAACACACGAGTAGGTACACATAATTAAAAAGAGTATTAGCAGCACACGAGTAGATAAACATAATTAAAAAGAGTATTAGCAAAACACAAACAGGTAAACATAATTAATAGTTTTAACCCTTCTCCAAAATTAACAAAAGCAAGAAACAGAAGCTTGGAATTAAGCGAAGAAAGGATCATACCAAAAGACCAGTAAGGCATTGGAGCAGGTCTTCCAATGAGCTGAGTATACTGGTCAACAACACTCAAAGGAGTGGGCCCAGCAAAGAAGTAGAAGTCAAATACACCTCCAATGACCTTGTATGTCAAAGAAGTTCCTCTGTAAAACACATCCATTCCATTACTGTTGAGTAACAAAACAGCATGAGCTGAGGGCTTCCCATTCACATTCCTAAGGTCCATATACAATGGATGTGACCCGTACAAGTCTGTGTTGAGATTAATGGCTGAAACATCAGTTGTATATAATGTGTATGGATCTCCTGGATACAGTTTGATTCCATGTGGTTGTGTGTTCTCTCCAAGACCATACAGTGAAGCATCTTTTGGTAGTTTTGTAGATATTTCAAGATACTGGTCTTTAAAAACCAAGTTACTATATGGGTCCGCATCATCTGAGCTTGAATCAAAAAGGGTTTGCCCATTTGATTTTCTTTTCACTGCGAAGCTAAATGGGTCAGCTCTGTATGAAAATATAAGTTCAGCGCCTGCATATTCTTGAACCATTATTGGATTCTTTCTTGACCTCCCAATTGTCTGCTTCAAAGCCGGAGGTTGTTCTCTTGGTAGGAGATTGTACGGAACTTCCCACCTCTTTTTGTCTGCATCAGTTATGTGGAACCTTAAACGGTCTTGCGTTTCATGCCTGCAAAAAGGGAAGAGCAATGATCAGATTTCTTCAAAGAGGAAGTTAGTAACTAGAAGAAGTAAGTTAAAGACATGCAAGAAATGCGAGCAACAATGCGGGTCGCGAAGAATTCACTAACTTGACAAAGAGTTGCAACGTGGGAATATCAGGGCAGTAGATTTTGTTCTTCTGTTTGACTTGGAGGTAACCCAGAATGCCACCGTTAGGTGTCTCTTCGACGGAGATAAGACGGTAGCCTTGGCCAATCTTGGTGGGAACAGAGCCAGCCCTTGCTCCATGGAAGCAGAGCAAGAAAAGAAGATTAAGAAGAAGAAAAGAAGAAGGCATAATTGGTTCTTCACTGCCGAGAGAATCAGAGTGAAGAGAAAAAAGTGTTGGAGGAAGCTGCTGGGGGTTGAGATATATAAAGAGAGAATGAAGAGAAGAAGAGGAGAAGAGAGGGACACATGTGAGAGGAGATGATGATGATTGATGGTGGGTTGGGGCCCGCCTCACATTTTACTCTGCCTTCGGTATATCTCCTCCGTCCTCCCCTCCAACCTGCGAAGATACCAAAGGATATATTTATCCACAAAATAGCTTTGTTATTTATAAAATCAAAATATGTTGGTGTGCACTGTGCAGGGAAGAAATTATTTTCAGAATATTTTTTGTTTTTTAATTACAAAGAGGCTAATTTTGAAATTTATGGGGAAAAACTTCGATGCATTGCATAAATTTGATAAGACTCCAGGACCCAATCTAATTTTAAAATATATATATTCAGTTCATTATTTTCATTAGTTATCATTAAATTTACTAAAAACTAATTAATTTCCCAAAATTCCCAGTATATTTAAGAGTAATTATGGGAATGAAACTAAAGGAATACAGCAGACTAAGCGTTTTGGTGTATGCGCAAACATTTTTTAAAACAGAAATTAGATGCGATGCCCAATAATTGATAAGCTTTAGCTTAGGGCATGTTTAGCTCTAATTAGTTGTGCTGATCACATCATTTTGATGAGTTAATGTTGGTCAATTTGATAGTTGTACAGACAACTGAAATTAGTTTTTTCAATCAAAACTAAATAGGTTGACGCTCTTATCTGCCACCAGAAGCTTATATATCATTAATATCATATAGTATAATGGTCTAGTTTT
>CAODLS011297612.1:0-11434 GCA_948243855.1 Flueggea neowawraea | reverse complement strand
TCCTCTCATACTCTCTAACTTTCTTGTAATCTCTCATCAAATTATCCCACTTGTCATTACATTGGTTTTGACTTCTCAAACACCCTTTTCTCCAACAATAATCCTCAACCCACTTCCACCTCAGCTCAGCTGGTTTACTTCTCCCTTCACTGTCACTGCTTCTCTTCATCCTCCTCTCATCATCCATCTTTTTTGCTTCAATCAAAATCATGGTTTCACTCACAGTCCAGTTTCCTTTCCTGTAATCCCTCAAAACACTGTTACCTCCTTGATCAGCCATTATAACGTTAAGTGCATGCAGTTTCCCAACTGCAAGTACACACAGTCAAGAGAGATGGAGAGAGAGAGAGAGGGCCGTTTGTCTTTGTGAAGGAAAGGAGGAATTAAGAGGGAGGAGAGAGAGGGAGAATGGTGACCAAAGGGGTCCTTATCTGTGTTATGCTCTCTTTTGGGGGACTTGATTTGATGTTGTTCAAAGCAGTCAAAACTTCCACTAAAGATTGGTAATTTGGGGAAAAGAACCAATTAGTGTGAGCATCTAAACATGGATCAACTGAGTTTCATAACTGTAAACAATTGACAATAAAGACAAACATGGTGTTTTTGTAGTTGAGCGACTGAATTTTTGAAATAAGCAAAGAAAGAAAGAAACAAATAGTCAAGAATGATATATAATAACAACAAGCTAGAATCCTACATGGCAAGAAATCACCATGCTTAAGATAACTTTTTTCTTAAAAATCTTGAATCTTTTAAAGCCCTTTTTGATTTGCAATCCCCTTAAAAATCTTCAAAAATCTTCAAACTTCGAGGTTCAAATCTAGAACTACTTATGCAAACCACTACTTACTCCACAAAGAAAGGGAAGGAAAGAGAGAGAAAGGAAGGAGAAGGGGGGAGGGAGGGCCAATCATATCCATTCAAACTGACAAGTCTACAAACCCCAAAAAAACTTCACAAAGGGGAGAGAGAGAAAAAGGGTTTGGGGTTTATGGGTTCTTTTTCAAGGCAAGGAAAGGGGCAGAGGAGATTGGGAGAGGGAAAAGATAGGGTGAGTGTTGACAGCATGAGCAATATGACTACTGTCACTGCCCACATACACGTGGTCTCTTCCCTAATCATCTCACCCATTATATCCTGTTTTAGCTCTCCCTTAATTACAATCGCCTTCACTTCAGTTCTTCTTAATCTTGTCTTTTGAAATGGAATAAAAATGGTAGGAAAAAGAGAAAAGCCTAAATATAATTCCATATGGATTAGGGCTACTTTATCTTTCTAGTTAGGCCGAGCTTTAGTCGCTAGTGCCCCCTTTTTCCACACCCCTTGCAACTAGTCAACCTCAATCTCACCTTCTTAGAAATCTTTATAATTAAGGATTACATATCTACTTTTGCTTATGATAAATTAAGTGGTATATTATAAGTCAACTATAAATTGGTAGATCAAATAGTAAAAAATAGAAAGATTACCATATCTTTTGAAATTTATAATATATATTAATAATAATGTGCATTTTTAACTTTTAACATAATAAGAATAAGCTAATGAGCTTGTACCTCATTGCAACTAAAGTAAACTCTTACTATTAACCGATCGTGTGAGTTCGATTTCTAGCCAAACTAATAAAATGACAAACAAAAAAAGGCAAAAAACAAACTCATCTATTAAATTAAAGAATTGACAATTTGTTTTTCATATTTGTAATTGTTTTTCTTTTGGTATATTAACTTATATCAAGATATTATTGAAGAAGACTCCATCACAATTAAATTATTCACATTTATTAAAATTTCATAGATTTTTATATACGTGAATTTGAGGAGAATCAAATGTACAATTTCTCAAACATTGAACATGAGTAAACTTCTATAAATAAACTTATAACTATAGTTTTTGAAAGGTTTTTATATGCATGAATCAGAGGAGAATATGCATCAATCAAATAAATAAAGTTGATTGTAATGAAGCAGGACATTGTTAGACTAAGGAAGATCTAGCAGAAGAGATCTACATTAAAAGACCAAAAAACCATAACTAAAAAAACGAGTAGCTTGACTAGGCTTGAAGAACTAATCATTTTGTTTTAGCTTCACAATCCCATGTTACCTTGCACCATGCATAAACATTACAATACTTCTTGTTCACTGCCCCTAGTTTTTTACGAATTTTTACCATAAGTACCAAGGAATTTTGGACTCTTGTGGGAAAATGGACAGTTTTGTCCTTTACCAGGGTGGGTTTACAGATGTCAATTTTGTCTTTTGAGGTATGACATTTAAAGCCTGGCTGCCACGTTAACAACATTGCCAGCTAGGACCTAAGAGGGAGGTACAAGATGCAGAGTTACTTTGACTAGGGTTTGACCAGAGAGGACAGCCCCAATGGGGTCATCAAAACCCTTGACTAGTCGTTTTCGTTCCAAGTTTTTCGACTCTAGCCTGCCTCATTTAACGGGTACAAACCAATTTTTCTTCTAAATTTCCCCTTTTTTCTGAATTTTATTTCTAACCAAACACATTCTGAAAAAATAACTATGAGCTTATTTAGTTTATAATATTTTGGTCTCAACAAATGTGTTATTCTTTCTATTTTTTTACTATATAATCTATTAATCTACAATTTGTTTCTGCCATTTATTATTCAAGTTATCAGAATCGAACATCTCCTATGATAGTAATATATATAGATTCAGTTTCATGGATAATTGTGTTTATTTAATTTGTTCAATCTAGATTAGTTAATGATCTCCGTTCCTTTAAGTGAAAGAAATGATGATTTAGCATGGAGTTCATAGAATGTAGATTACACCTGATGGGAAATTAAGAATATATACAAAAATTGTAGGTTCAATCGAACCTTTTTATCTTATAATTATTATTAGTGGTTCAATCGATTCCTAGAGATGCAAAATTCTTTCGAACTTATTTTTTGAAAGGGCAGGAACACGGATATCAAACGTACATTGAACAATATACAAACTGTTAATTAAACAAACGTAGATTTTGTGTACGTGATGAGGAAAAAAATAAAGTTAGGTTTATAAATGGTTTCTCGTATCATATGGAACCCTATTTCTTGCATGCTTCATGTATCTAAGTTGCAAATTTTCACATGCAATACAGTTCGAATTAGAACCTTTTGTAGTTGAAAATACAGTTTTATTTTAGCACTTTTGAATACAGTAGAACGACTATACGAAAATAGTGTTTGCATTAATAGATGCAATCATGCAATACATCGATACCATTAATAGTGAAAATGAATTCCTTAACATTTCCAGCCTACATTATCCTGGTCATAAAGTATCTACATATTTATCACTGTATAGAAGTTGGGAATTATTCATCTCTATTTTCCTAAAAGATTTTAGGAGTAGTACATGTCAATAAACTCAAATCTTCAATTTTTTATTTCTTAAACTTTCAGGATTAGTAAATGTATTTCCATTTTCAGTACTCTTTCTGATGTAGTGCATTTAAGGAATTGAATGAGTAGAATTTGGACAATTATTGACCTTCATACATAAGAGAAATTCCCCTCATGAAATTCTCTCAAACAGTGCATCCTGTGTCAATTCAGTGAAAATTCCTAACATGTTTCACTTGTGATCAAAATCCATCACAGACATGAAGACATTATCAGAAAAAAAAAGAATATATCATTACAATTATATTATAATTTTGAAGGCGTAGTACTCTCCGAACTCTAATACTACATATTTTCAATTTAGATCTAACTTCACTCCGAAAAAAAAAATATACCTTCAGAGAAAAAATTAATGTAGTAAATATAATTTTGTCCACACATAAGGAACCTAGTAATCTAGTGTTTTTTATTATGTTAATGTAGCAAAATGAAACAATTGATTAAATTAAGTATATAAAAATGACAAGTAATGTGGAGATATTTAGGAGAAAGAAGAAAAGGTATAGTTAGAGAGATGTAATAAAGGGAAGGGAAGGGGTTGCAGCCATCAAATGTGAAATGGGTCCATATGTCACTGTTTGGTTTTGGACTTTCGATGAAAGATGGAGAAGGGGTGGTATGAAATGTCCACACCATATATCCATAACAGTTTCTCCAAAAAAATAAAATTATTTATTGACTGATATATGTGCACACAGAGAGGACCACAACATAAAAAAGGTTTGGTTAGTGGTTTGCCACACAGCCATTGTTGTTGCCACCCTTGTGTCAAACAAAACTCACCAGCTACCTAATTACTGCACTGCTTACTTTGATCTGGTCTTTATAGCCATTAATGCCATGTTAGCTAATACATTATATCACTTTTATCACTAAATGATTAAACAAAGGTAAAGCAGTATTTATTTGCTTTCTTCATACTACTTGCACAATTTCCCTTCAGGTGACATTTCTTTAGTTGCCTAATGCATGTACGTGTACGATTATGCTTGAAGTCTCGTGATATTAGAAAGTTTAGTTTCTCCTCTCCCCTCTATTGAACTCCAAATCGGGGTTGAAGTTTTTAAATGAATGAGGGCGATAGTTAAACTCTTTTCTCTTTTTTCTCCTAATTTATTTTGTTTTGGCAAACGAGAAGACAACTTTAGTTCCTTATCAATCCTTCTCCTTTCCCTGCCCCTTTAGCCAATCCTATATCGATGTAAGTCTGAATTTTTAGTATATATATGTAGGAGTAGGATTTGTGTGAAATTAGTTGGGGTATAAATGAGCTAAACTATTTTGAGCGGTTTGGTGTTCAATTTTATTAAACTTTGTTCGTATTCGGCTCAATGTGAAACAAACCAACCTTGAACCAATTTTTTAAATACGATGTATAGACAAAGCAAATTTGACTCAAAAGCTCACAAATAATTTCGGTAATAAGCTCACGAGCAGGCTCAACAGTAAACTCGCAAACAAACTCAGTAGTAGGCTTATGAACATCATGTGACTATATGTACTTTTATAAAGAGAATTTGTCTTAATTGAATAGACAACGAACTTAAATATTAATTTGTTGAATGAATTTAGCTTGTTTCATAGTTAAACGAGCAATAAGCAAGCTTGTTTTATAGTCACAAATTTAACTTGAACTTAAAATAAGCTAAACTCAAGTAGAATTTGAGTCAAAATCCAAACAAACTTGTAACAAGTCAAGTTTGAGTTGAATTTTAAACAAAGTTTGAACACAAAATATAGTTTGAATCAAGCTCAAACTCGAATTCGAGATTTTTTTAATAAGCCAAGTGTAACTCTAACACTCGGCTCATGTTGATTACACCCCTAAAATTAGGGATTATCACTGAGTAAACAAACCTGAATCAAATTTTAGGGTTTTTTCTTTGTTTGTTTCAGTTCAAGTCATGTACTGGACCTAACCGTTTTGAAAACGTGTACATGGTCCGGATATTGAAGTATGAGGCAGTGGATGAAAATTTAATTTTATGGAATTTTAATTAAGAGTAAAATTAAAAGTGAACGATCGTAAAATTCTTGCTTAGCCTCCATTTTTATCTGCAAAAAACAAAACTGTTTTTCTCCCCACTCTTTCTCTATTATGCGGTGTTTGTACGTTTACAGTGGTAAATATAGAAGCACAAACGTAACATTTACAAAAGAACATATGCTTGTTTCATATTAGAGTTTGTTTTTGACAAATTGCAGAAGGAAATTGCATAATAAAAAAGTAAAGAAATTAATATATCTTCTTAGAAGACGAATATGCATGAATAATAAATATGGTATGAACATATTGAGCAAACAAACATCACCTTAGAGCATCTTCAATACTTTCTTCAAATTCACAAATTTCTTTATTATAAAGCGTTAACCACTTGTTTGGTTGAAGTGAATGCTAGAATGAGTGAGGAAATTATAACTTCTCAGAAAGTTCAGAACTTTCTTTGTTTGATTGAACAAAAGAAGTTGAACTTCTTGTAAAATCAGTTGACTTCCTTTTAATCTCGATAAGTAACTTCTTGAGGGGGTCAGGAAGTCTAACTTTCTTAATAGCCAACAATGCATATTTACGAATATATTTTCAAAATACTATTTACTAACAAATTTCTATTTGTTTCTAGAATTTAAAAATCATTTCATAAATAATTTTTTTGATTATTTTATAGAGATCAATTTTTATAGAAGTTACAAAAAAATTATATTTTTAAGATTTTCAAAATTGTATTATATATAAAATATTTTTATTTAATTAAATAAATTAATTTTTGTCAAATTTTTTAAAAAAATTGTCTTAATTATGGAATTGTATGAACTATTAACTATAGTTTTATTTCTCATGGGAGATATATTTTATGTAATAAAAATAAATATTTTTCCTTTAATTGTTTTCATATTATTAATTTAAATTTATTTCTTGTTATTATTATTTTTATAGAGTTTGATAACAAAAGTAGACATTTGTAGCGAATTTCTCAGGAAGTTTGATTGCAACCAAATATAGAATATTGAACTCTCCACAAAATTATTTTTTTAACTAAATACAATTGAGGTATATTTCTTAGAAGTAACATCCCAGATAATAATTTTTAAAAAAATTACTTCTCTAAAAGTTGAATTAAGCAAGCCTTAAAATTCAACTCCAACCCACTCTTTATATCACTTTTATCTCTAAGGGTCCATTCGGTATGGGGATAAAAGAAATGTAGGAAAAACATATATATATAAAAGTTAAGGTAGAAATCATTCTAGGGATAAAGATTTTCTTTATTCATATTGTTTGGTTACATTAACAAATCATTAACCCAAAAATAGTTTCTTTTATTTGGTATACATATAATTAACAACACTAATATAATAAAATATTAATAATTGTTGTAATTAAATAAATTAAAATTATTATAAAAAATTACATAAACACAATTTAACTAACATATTACTAATCAAATTAATTTCATACAAATAATGATTTTATATGCAATATCCAAATTTGTAACAAAGATGTTGCCAATCCACAACCATAATGTACAACCAAGACCCAAAGAAACTTATTATGTTTGATATTGGAACATCATTTACATTATAAGTGAATATGATACCATGCTAATGGCAGGTATGAAAAAGTTATATTTGGAACACAAATAAGAATATTATATATACAAATTCTCAATAGAATCGCAATCCACATATAATTGGTTAGAACACAAAAAAAAAAAGAGTAATTCCAAACAAAAAGAAATGATTAAACGACAAAAAAACATGAGCAAAGAATTGAAAAAGAGCCAAGTAATTGCAGCTTAATGAATTTTAAATTCTGAACTGTTAAAAAGAAAGAACCCCTACTTCTACAAATACTTTCTTGAGTTTATATCCATCCACCAATTATATTAATCAGATTCGATTTTGAGCCGAAAACAAACATGCCATTGAATAACTTGAACAAAATAAGCAAATGCTTGTATACATGCGTGATATGCTTTTTTAGTCCTCTATTTCTGGTTTATTGACCTATAACGAGTTCAATATGTTAACAAGAAAATTTTGTTTGTTCGTTAATTATACAGTCGACTAATTCTTTAGAATCTATGAGACTATTGAAGTTTCAGTAATATACCAACAATGCATAATATACCACCAATGGCCAAAGAGACCAATGATTCTTGAACTATAACGATGTAGCATAGCAGTAATGCACACAACACAAAAGGTATATGGCTTACAGAAATTTCAGTTTTACATCATCACGTTCTGTGTTTTCATGTGCTCTTTAACCTTCTTCTTTTCTTCCCTGTATTTTATACTAACAAAATTTGGAGTTTTTTGAGTTTTTGATTTGAATGTCTTTCTTGTTTTGACCCATAGAAATCTTATTTTAACAAATTAAAATTACTGATTGTAATCACATATTTCGTTTGCCTTCCCCTACCTAAATTTCAAACCTAATCAATTTACACCAACGTGATAGATGATTGATGGAAGAAAAAAAAATTGCTTGATTTAATCACGTACTTGAAGACTTGACGACGAAGAGAATTGCTGAAAAATAAATGATAAGAACCTGTGTTGCATGTTGCGTCCTGTTTTTAATCTTCATCATTACTGAATTTTACTCTAGAGGGGATTAAGGTAACGATTATCCCAAAAAGGTCAAAAAAACATTACTCTTCAAAATAATTAAAGAATGTCATCAAACACTAATTAAAAAATATTACTGTTTTAACACCGTACCCTAAAAATAAATTAGAGATTAAATTTCACTAACTAGAAATAAATAATCCAAATGACTCTATTTTGTATATCATTAATAAAATTTATGTATTTTATTCACTTTCTTCACTCTCTTAAATATTCATTTATCTCCTACAATTATAATTTATCTCTTCCAATTTTATTTATCAATAATTAAGTTATAAAGGTAACATTTGAGTCAAAACAAAATTTTCACTATTTATTTTTAAAAATTGTTAATTATACTGTCTATTTGTACATTTAACTATATTGGAGATGTTCTTAAAACGCTAAAAAAAAAAAAGAAAAGTATCGTCAAACTTTTATTTGCTCCCGCCTCTTCCCGTTCCATGTATATGAAAAACATAGGTTTCAATAGGTAGCACTGTTATGGACTATCATTAGATGCTAGCCTTTGTCATTTAACAGATCATAAAAATCAAAACACAGAATCCACTCCGATGCTAACAACATCAATGTCACAATCTTCCCAATTGAAACAACTACAACTACACTATGCCCAAAAAAAAATGAAACAGGCTGAAAAGTAAAAAAAGTTCATCAGACCATCATATTTGATATCATTCAAAACTAACGTATCATTACAATAAAAGCGTGATACTATTTGGTCTCTTCATTCCCAGCTGCCGCCAGCGTCAGTAACAGGAGGTGGAACTGGAGCTTGAGGAGGTGGAACTGCAGCATCCCACTCACTGGTTAAAGCACCTACAATTTTACAAGGATTTGACAATTGTCAGATCACCACAGGATATGAATAACCAGTGGCCAGTTGTTTGCACTGTATGTCCACAAGACGGGGGGGGGACAATGAACAAATGAAATCAAGGAAGCAATCCCAGAAGATAAAAAGGGGCAACTTCATCTAAAATGCTCCTTACCTTGCTCTGGGGTCCAGCCACTGGCAGCAACAGGTGGTGGAATCATTTCAGTATTCCAGCCATCAGCACTAGGGGCACCCCAGTTATCGGTAGCAGCAGCCACACCATAATCAGAAACAGGGGCATACTCGAGAGGCGTAACAGCATCCTCCTCTTCTTGTTGCTTAGCTTCCTCTGGCTCCCTGTAGAAAAACAAATCCACCTGCAAAACAGAAAAGAATTGTAGCATTTCAAAAAGTATACAAGTTTTGATAACTATTCAACCACAATATGCTCATGTTATATGCACTCATGCTTTTTCTGGTCTAATATTGTTGACATCCAACTAACAAAGACTGCAATCACTACCGAAGAGAAGACTCCCACTGACTTCCAAACATAGAAGAGATCCATACCATCACATCCCATTTGTGTCCTGGATGAACAGTGCCACGCATCTGAAGGACCATCCTGGCCAAAAGCCAGAACAAACATCCAATGCTGTGCTTTCCCTTGTTATTGGCTGGGATGCCAATGTCCACATATCTCATTGGTGAGTCAGTGTCACAGAAAGCAATAGTTGGGATGTTTCCTAATGCTGCTTCCTTGATTGGCTGTAATAATAATTAATGATAATAAGCAAGATGATAAAGCCAACATCAAAGTAGCCATTACAAATACTCAAAAGCACATCACAATTGATAACACAAAATGACCTGGTGATCAGTTCTTGGGTCAGTGAGGATCAGCAGACGGGGCTCACTGAATGAAGTTTGCATTTGATTGGTAAAAGTACCAGGAGTGTGCCTGCCAGCAATAGCATGAGCACCAGTGTACTGGGCAAATTTAAGTACAGCCCGCTGCCCATAAGGCCTGGCACTTTGAACAATTATGTCCTGTGGGTTCTCAAGAGCTACAATAACTCTAGCAGCAAGTTGAAGCTTTTCCCAGGTTTTTCCCAGATTGATAATGTAAATACCTGCACAATAAACACAAGCCTGTCAATCTGAAAAAAACAGCAAATTCCAAATAGCGTCATTCATGATCAGCAGGATTTGTAAAGCAAACGATACAAAAAAAACTCACATTTTATCGACTCCAATACAAAAAATTCAATAAAATTTGCAATCTTTTGCTGATAAAGGCAGGTTGCAATAAAGTAAACCCAATATTTAATGATATATAACTAATTTCAAAAATTTAAAATTCATAAGTTACTTGCACAGCAGGAATCAAGTAATGTGAAGAAGGTTCAACTACCCAATTGCCTTTTCATATAAGGAGGCTGATCAATTTTGGTGATACCAAAAGAAGTCAAAGTAAATGGATTGAAAAACTAGGGGATATCCACTTCAGGAAGAAACAAACTAGGGATGCAAACCCACCACTTTGGGTTTGGGATAGCCAACAGAGATATGAACATGCACCGCAGAAAACCATCTTCCACAAAAATGGAGTTGCTGGCCTACACTCTATTTTCATTGGACACCTCCTACCTTGGTTCTTGCTAACCTACCCAGTCCTAGATAAATTCTCCAACAAATAACAAAAATGATTTGTGAATAAGTTGAACACCTTGGTGTTCAATTCAATAAAAAGTATTATTCATTTCAATCAATTTTGAAATAAGAAAATCGTGGGAGAAAAGTGAAGAAATTTTTTCTAAGAAATTTCTAACTTAGTAATTGAAATGTAATAATATTGGTCGATTTTGAAAAGCACTAATCTTATATATGCATATCGGAAGCCATACATACGAATCTCAGTTCGAACATCTTAATTATCTCACCAAGCAAACTTCAGTAAACAAACCAAATTGTACCTATTACAAGATCCTACAAGATACAAGACTAACTTCAAACACATTCATACACAAAAACCCAATAAACACAGTCCTCTAATATCGCTCTAATCACATATAAAAAAAAGGAAACAACTTAGACATTTATTGATCAGATATCATTAAACGGTCGCTATCCAATATCACAAATCAGCTAAGGACTCATTTTTTCATATATAAAAAATATACGAGTGTTCGTACCATCATTGCGGCGCTTAAATACGTAACGTTCCATCTGATAATCACAATTCTTCGTCCCGAGGTGGACCTCTGCGGCCAACATCATCTGAATGTCAGCTTCTTTCTCGCTGAGCTGTCTCGCCGGAGCTGCCGGTTCCGCCATTATGCCGCTGTTACACAGAAACCCTAAAGCTTTAAGCTTTGAGAGAGTTGAGGTGCAGGAAAACTAATATGAGGCTGGTCGGGCAGTGAGTTGCAGAGAGAGTATAACTGGCCTTATAAGGGTCTTGGAGGGTTGCAGATGAAAAACCCTAGACTGATTCTATCTTTTAATGACTATTTTACCCTTTTAGTTATGCACTTCTTTTGCCGAGCTTCGCCAGGC
>CAODLS011297243.1:0-18336 GCA_948243855.1 Flueggea neowawraea | reverse complement strand
AAATCCCAATTCTTCATAGAGTCAACATAAGAAACAATATGCAAGAAAATTCGAAAGATTCAAATCTTACTACCGACACAAAATTTCAATACTCAAATCTCCATTAACACCAAGCAACCAAACAAAACCTAAAATGGAAATGCCAGTTCTTCATAGACTCACTGATTTTGAAAAAGCCTCTTTATAGAACCCTTCCACTTTCCTTTCCCGAAAAATTTTCTCCTCATTTTTCTCTTTCACAAACACTCCCATTAACCCCAATACCTAATGACAAAACCCAACCAATTCAAACCAACATCAACAACAAACCTCAATTACAACCTTAATCATCGATAACTTCACCGATGAGAGCGACTGATGAGAGAGAACCACAACTTCTCCTCCTCTCAACAATTTTTGCTTTCTCTCAAGAGTCTTCCCCCTCCCTACACCATCGATGGGAGCGAACCCATATGCAAAGTGAAACCCAACGATGCCATTGCGTTGTTCTCTCTCCATCATTTTTCTGGTTCAAACTCGACGAGAACAAGCGAATCAAACGCATCCCACAAGACCGAAAATGAGAGATATTTGGGGTTTCTATTTACAAACCCAGCTGCAATAAAACACAATCGCAACCATAATAGACCTACCACCACAATCACCAAAACCCATTAAAGCTTTGGTCTTCATAAACCGAGCCTGGGCATAAATCAAACCTTAAGTCTTGAATTGGATTTCTGCCATTAATGACATAAGCCTGGGAAGGGAAATCGACAAGGACAGTGAGGTGCGTGTACTGGGAAAAAGGAGAGGAGCGAGGGACGTGGAGGATGTTACGGTGGTTGTTGACATGGAGGAGGTCGCGATGGTGGACGAGAGAGGAGAGGAGAGGAGAGAAGTAAGGAGGTGGATGAGGACAGTGGAAATAGAGAGGAGAGGGATAGAGCAACAGTCGGTCGAGATCGGACATGATGGCTTTGATTTATTTTGGCTTGAATTTGGAGGTGGAGCAGGAGGAGGAGGAGAAGGCAGAGAGGTAACAGAGAGAGATTGAGAGAGACGAGTTTTATGGGAGAAGAGAAAAAGACTGGTTTAGTAAATTGATTTTACATTAGAGGGTAAACTTGTCTTTTCCATCAAGTAAAACAAACGGAATTAAGGGTGATGGACCAGAGCGACTATTTTCAAATTAGCAGGGACCAAATTGAACAATACCCCAAATGTTGGGGATAGATTTTGCCCTATAAAAAATGGCCAGTAGAAATGAAATAGTAAACATACATATATATTGGCAAAAGATAAAAAAAAATTCTAAAAACAGGCGCATTACTAGTTTCAATTATTGCTTTTGAAGAAAGAAAATATGTCATTGATCATCATCATCATGAAATTATAAGTATCAAACATGCATAATTAGGAGTTATGATTCAAATGAAAAATGATTGTTCCGGAAATTAAAGTAATTACATGACATCGCAGATATATAATGAGTTGGACATGTATATTCATTTGCAAGAAAAGTAATATAACAATTGTACCTGAAATTTAGATAAAACCATTAATTTAATTATATCTTTCAACTTTTGTTACCAAACGACTCCAATTGCGAACAAAGACAAGAGAAACTTGTTTAAGTGATCCAAATGTGAACTTGATATCTGTTATAGATTCTATCTATAATTTTATATTGTCAAAGGAAACAAACCAACCCCAAATATGATATGTTGCAAGACCACAATTCTTTTCGAATTAAGAACTTCTTCTTAATAAGAAGCTTCCTCCTCCATTTTCTCAATTTTGTAATTGGCCTGCCAGCAGTACATTTTGGATATCATTATTAATTATATCTTATTTGTTTTTAATAATTTTGAGCCATACACGTAGGAAGAATCTTTCTATTTTAAAAATTAGTAAAATTAACTAAGTTTATAAGGTTTCAAAATTAATACAATGATGAGTAGTTCAAATGGAAATAAGTATTCGATCTCTGAGTGTTGAGAGATTTGACAAGGTTATAAATTTAAATTTCAAAATATAAATTTTTTTGAACCAACTCCTAAATTTCTCAAAATAAACAAAAATCAGTGAATTGGACACAAGACCTTAAAACCCATTTAAGATCTCTACAAAATTGTTTGATTAAGAAAAGAAAATCTCGTGAGATGTGGCCAATAGGTTAGAGCTAAACAAAAGCATGGAAAGCATTACCTAACAAGACAATTACTCCATGCCAAAGCTACATTCAACGCTTTTAGACCTAAAATAATTAACTAAATGACATGCAAAATGACTTCTTATAAATACAATTAGGACACTATTGAACCTTCACTCTTCACATTCAGAACACACAAGCTATTTGAAATCTTCAAAAATCAATAACCCTTCAATTAACATTTACATGGAGATTTCATTACAAGTTAATGCAAGAGATATCCCAATACTGCCCAAAATTAGGTCGTCAAGAAAAATTGCTATATCATGTAGAAATACAACTGAATGGACAATGCAAAGAAAGAAGACCAATTTTTATGGAGTTCTCTCTCTCGAATCTTGGAATGTAGGGTTTGATGAAATAAAGAGAGCTTATAGAAGCATGGCTTTGCAATACCATCCTGATGTTTGTCCTCCATCAATGAAAGAAGAGTCCGCCAAACGGTTCATGGAGCTCCGGGAGGCTTATCAGACACTGTCCGACCCGATTTCACGTACAAGATATGATTATGACTTGGGTTTGGTTAGTTCAATAGCTCTTGGTTTCGATGGATCACTTTTGTTACAAGAAAGGAAACATAGTAGGTTTCCAAAAGCGGTTTGGGAAAAACAACTTCATGGACTGAAACAACGGTCCCGTGCCCGAATGGAGAAGAAGAAGATTAGCGTTTAATTAAATTGATGTAAGGTGATTTTTTTAATTGTTACATCTTAATTATGATGAGCGACTTATCAAAAGAAAATTATGATTAGTGCTGTTATTATTATTTTTCTATTAATTATTTTGTTGTAAACATAATTCACTTCTTTCTCTCTAATACGAAACCATCACTTAAAGAATCTGTATACAAGTCAAAGATCTGTATTAATTACTACCATGACTCAACCTGACAGATGGAGTTATTCCCATTTTGTCTGTAAATCCATCTAAGCATTTTCATGTCCGATCTTGAAGGTTATATTTGGTTGAGAGGATGAAAATAAGGGAAGGAAGAAAGGAACTTATAACTTTTTTAAGTTGTTTGGTTTATTGGCCAACAAAGGGAAAGAAAAATATATTTGTAATTGGTTAAATGGATGGATGGCGAGAAGGATAGAAAAATATAATAGAATGTTTACCAAATTTGTCTTTCCCAAATCACTCTATATATTTTTGGGGAAAGTAAAAAGTGACCAAAAAATGGAGAAGGATTTATAACTTCCCCCAAATAGCCAATATTCCATGCTTCCACTTTTCTTCTTTAAAAAAAAGTCTGAACTAAAACCTACGAGCTGCAAGTCCTAGCTAGGTTTTCCCTTTGCCTCACCATCCGCATTTAGTTTTGACCATTTTAGTAGAGGCTCTAAATTGTACAGAGGCATTGAGCAATTCTTTTGTTACTTTGTTTTTTTTTTTTAAATAATTGACTCCTATAGATGATTGCGACCTCTAGTTTAAGTATTGGAAAGGGGTACTGAGGACTTCTAAAAAGAGTCATCAATGAGAATTTGAATTATTTAATTTCAGGTTTTGTTATTTAATTTGAAGAGGTGATTACTTAATTATAACTTTAAAAGTTACTTAATTTTAGATGTCGTTACTTAATTTGGCCACCGATTACTTAATTTTGATCGGTTACTTAATTTTGGATGACTATTACTTAATTGTTGCTGAAATTACTTAATTAGAGCCTCAATTACTTAATTTATTAAATGTGTCTTCAATGAGGACTCATTTTAAGAGTCTCATTGTAGTACCACGCATTCTAGTACTGTTATAGCCAATATAATGTCATTGTTCCTAAATGATATAGACCATGGTCAAACCTGATTAAATTCTCACAGTTTTATTAAAAAAAAGCAATTTGGTGATTTGAGAGATAGATATGTTTATAAGTGTCATGACCATGGATCGAATCATGATTGGTGTACGAGGTAAATCGAATTTTAGGCTCAACCCAAAATCTTTTTATCAAAACATTTATAAACAGATTAATAAACATGAATAGTTAAAACATACGTTTTATAAATAAATTATTAATATAGCATAATATGATTTTACTATATCAAAATAAGTGTAATAATGTGAGTGACCAAATCATAAGTAACAAAATATCAGAATAACTAAATAACTCATTGGCATCCCAGTGTGGAGTCCTAACACAAAAATTCTTAGAGTCTGAACAAAAGAGCATTCACTAAATAATGGAATGCCTCATTGAGATTAAGATGCTAAATGGTTACTGGCTGTAAAATGTCCTGAAATGATAAGCAAACAAATAGGGTGAGAATACTTAATAATAAATAAAACTCTAGAGCGCTAACATGACCTCACAATTTTTTGAAAACTCTTCGAAAATATCACACTCACATATATAATTATAATATTAGTATACATTCTTATACATACAAACATATAAGTTTAAAAACATTTTTCAAAAGGGTTCGCATAATTAGCAAACAACATGCAATTAGACGATATATATACATACGTATAGCCTATCTGACTAATAGACACGAGACCGAACAAAACTGATAAATTTCCTAATTGACTAATTGATGTAGACTCATGTCACCTGACATGTGTATTGACTTTGATTTTGATGATGATGTATACAAAACATTCATGAAAGAGGTGCAAGGTTGCAGACTCTACGATTTATGGCACGTACAGGCTTATCCATGCACGTTGCCATATGCAAGAATGGCTCCTACGCACATAGACAGTGAGCAAAGGACGTAGATTCGAATGGCACTGGAAGACAGTGAGCATCAGACCTTGGCCTAAGCGTGCAAATGTGGATACAAAGCACGTAGAAGAGAATCACATCTATGTACGTAGAAGCTTATCTAAGCACATCGACAAAGCACGTTGGTAGAATGACTAAGCATGCAGATAGTCAAGCCTGTGCACATAGAAGCTTATATAAGCACATAGACACAAGTTTTCACAAGACAATGAATACTGGAGTTTAGACAAGGCACGCGGATTGCATACAGAGCATGCATAAATCTGATGGATATAAAGACTAAGCACGTAGATGATTGCTACATCTAGAGGACAGTGACGTCATTGCTGGACAAAATTTTCTATTATCTCACAACGACTATTTTGAGGCTTCCAACAACTATTTTCTACCAAATGGCTATAAATAGACGTTCCAGATTAGAAGACAAAGATGAAAGACCTATGCTACGTTTTCCTATTCATTTTCTCTCTCATCTCTACATTTTTAATACATTTGAGTTATATTACTTGCAATCATATTTGGGTTGGGTTGAGATTTAAATCTGTGTTTGGGAACACATTTTGTGATAATCAAAGTATTTGATTGAGGGTTGTATATGTTTTCTTTTTTAACATTAGAAAAATAAAGTTTGAGGTTTTCCTTTTTTGTTTCCTAGGAAAAACAATAGAGTGTATTGGTTTTCTAGTTGAGCTCGCAAAAACTAGAGAGTATAACAGTTTTTTTATTGAGCCTAAGATGTGTAATGGTTTTCCTCCACCCTGAGGTGAGAAGATAGTGGATTGAAATTCTTTAGGAGTTCTAGAGGAGTGAACATAGGTCAAAGAGGACCAAACTACTATAAACCAGATTTGTTTTCTCTCCCCTAAACTCATTTAATTTTCGTTGCATATTATATTGTTGTGTGTGGATTGGATATTTAGTTTTGATTTGCTTTCGCATTGTGTTCAAAAGAACTTGTATAAACTTTGTTTTTTTGTTCTTATTTGTAAAATATTTTCAATAAGGTTTTTAAGCTTGCTCAAAATCCAATTCAACCCCCTCTTTGATTACCATTTTTAAGACCAACACAGTGTTACCATCAATTATAGTAACTAGGCATTGACTGATCAATGATATACCAAAGACTACGTTACCCTTGTAGCATAGGCGTCCCGAGTCAAATGGATCATATATCATATATAATTTTCTCAACATGTATACATGCAGGACAAACAAATATACTGATAATATATTTATTTTCAAAAAAAATATTTATTAATAAAATATTTGAAATTAATGAACATAGTATTTATCTCAGAAAATTTACTTAAATTCAGACAAAAAATTTACTACAGAAAATACATTTAATTTCAAGAACAAAATACTTAGTGCATAAAATATACTTATTTCAA
This sequence comes from Flueggea neowawraea, assembly GCA_948243855.1. Classification (NCBI taxonomy): domain Eukaryota; kingdom Viridiplantae; phylum Streptophyta; class Magnoliopsida; order Malpighiales; family Phyllanthaceae; genus Flueggea; species Flueggea neowawraea. The sequence continues at coordinate 12,023 of CAODLS011297243.1, read as the reverse complement.
AACAAAATGTTTACTATGGAAGCATAATAATTTCCAAAATAAATTTTCATAATAGATGTTTCATATAAGTCAGATTTTAGGATTTTCTATCTTTCAATTAGTCTAGATTACATGCAAACGTCGGAGCACAACAAAAATATATAAAATTTCAGATGATACAACCAATGTGTCTGAAACTGTCATCGCACTCACATGGACGCCGATCAAATAGTCCAATCACTGGCCACCAGGGAATGACAGGTCATTTCAGAAGTACAACCGAGTTGGAAACATAATTTAATAGAACTGAATCAAATATTGTGATAGTGGCAATAAAGAGGATATATGAATGCAAATGCCAACCCAAACCCCAAACAACGTTCGAAAACCCACTCGATCGAATATCTAACCTTATCTCTCGAAAATCAAACAATTTATAAAATTACATATTGGTCCCCAAAATTTTACAAAATTACACTTTAATGCCTAAGACCTTGACAAATTATTGATTAATCCTCAATCTTTCAAAAATTACCAAACAGTCCTCTAACTCTTCAAAGTTTGCAAATCAAACCTCAAACTCTTAAAATTATCATTTTAGTCCTTGCAACAAAAAATCTATTCAAAAAAAACACAAACATGTTCCAATCGATACCCAACATTCCAAATCATTCAAATAAACTATAATCAACCCCAAGAACTCAAATCTATAATCAATTACTCCAAGCAAGCTCAAAACCACTAACAATCTTCAAAAACTCGACCAAACCCTAACCCATTTCAAAACAATATCAAATCTTCAAGAACCAATCATATTCTAACAATATCCAACTTACATTTCAACATAAATCAACAAATCCAAACCTTAAAGTCAAAATCGTCACCCCTCATACCCACCAATTCAAAATGTGAATCGAGCATGAAATTGAAGAAAAGAATGGATCAAAGATGCATTCTTACCTCAAGGAATTGAAAGGAAGCAAAAGGAGACATTGAGAGACAAATTTGAGAATGTGAGAAGTGAAGAAAATGGGGTTTGCCCAAAAAAGAGTTGGGTTTGAACGTTTAAAAGAGCCATGGATCAAAACACATTGTTTCACTGAATTTCAAAGGCAACGTACGTCATACTAATGTACAACATACATTCAAGGTCACAATTTACGTATTCTATCCATAACGTACGTTGTGATGCCCCAAAAAACACTCCCAGAAGCTTCAGTTCTGCAAAAATGATGATCAATGTACATCATACTATCCAAACGTATGTCATGACTGTAAAACATACATTATTCTCTTTAAAACGTATGTCAGGCTTTTCCCCCAAATAACATACGTCTTGATTATCATAAAGTACATTATCCAGTGTTAAAATCTAACTGAGTACCCAAATCTTCTTGCAGTTTATGCCAAAACTGCGACATAAAATTAGGTCCCCTACGTAAAACTATAGAAACTGGCACTCCATGCAAATACAAAATTCTGTCTACATACAACTTTGCTAGTCGTGCCGCTTCATATGTCATCTTGACAGGGAGAAAATGTATTGACTTGTTCAATCGGTCAACAATCATCCAAATGGAGTCATATCCTTTGGATGTCCTCGGTAACCTAAATACAAAATCCATAGTAATGCAATCTCATTTACACTTCAGATTGAGCATATGTTGCAACAACCCAGAACGATATTGATGCTCAAACTTAACCTGTTGGCAGGTCAAACACCGACTGACAAACTCGTTGATATCCTTCTTCATACCTGGCCACCAATAAGACTCTCGAAGATTCCGATACATTTTAATGTGTCCCGGCTGTACGGAGTATGCAGAATTATGATCCTAGTCATGATTTTATCGCGTAAACCACATGAAGATGACACACACAACCTCAGTCCAAACCAAAAGACTTCAGAATCAACAACACTAAACCTAAGTACACCAAATGACGTAACTTTTCAATCAAACGCTGAATCTCGGTATCCTCCTTTTGAGACTCTCGAATCTAATCTAACAACACAAGTCTCGCCTCAATGTGAACAAAAAAACCCTTGAATCATCAAACTATAACACAATCCTATTTTCCATCTGTCTCTGCCACTCCGACATTGTTTGTCGTTTCTCAATTGAAATATGGGCTAGACTTTCCATCGACTTCCTACTTAAGGTATCGGCAACCACATTGGCCTTGCTAGGATGATAAATATGGTGCAGTCATAATCCTTAAGCAATTTCGGCCAACGCTTTTGCCTCAAATTCAGATATCATTGCCTGAAGATGTACTTCAAACTCTTATAATGTGTGAATATCTCAAAAGTCTCACTATACAGATAATGCCTCCAAACTTTAAATGCAATCACAACTGCCGCTAACTCTAGGTCATGCGTCGAATAATTCTGCTAAATTCAAGGGTGTTGAAGGACATCAAAATTGTCCTATTGGTGGCTAGGAAGAATGAGAATACGATCTAAGGTAAGCTTGGTGCTGGTGGTAATGCATAATTTTCTTAATGATATTTCATTTAATTAATTTGAAGAGATTTTTAATATAGGTTTTAGATAGTTTAGTGAGTTGATATGTGAAATATAAATTTCAGAGAGCTGAAGAGATGTTGGATGAAAGTTTAGGGGATTAGATGTGTTCTACCATATTTTGATACATTTGGCATATGTCACCGTTCCACGTCATCAATCTGTAACAAAAAATTGACGTGTATAATAAAAATAACGACGTTACATTAAATGAAATGATATATAAAAATTAAAAAATTAAGTGGATTAATAGATAAAAATCAAAATTCAGTAAACTAAAAAGATATTGAGGATAAATTTAGAGATTAAATATAGGTTCCGCCACCCTTCTACCTCACCTTCCTTATTAAATTAAATAAAAAATAGAAAATAAATCTACGGCTTTTATTTATAGAGAGTAGCCATCATTTCATGTAATTATCAACTGACAATTAGACATATCCATCTCTGACGTTCGAGCTGCATTTCTCTAATCAAACTGATGTGATTGAGGATGTGTAGACACATTTTCAGAGTCCATTCTTAGTTAAGGTATCTGATTAAATGATATGGAATTGTGGAACTCACATATAGGATATAGACATTATTTCTATCTCCATTGTCAAAAGAAAACAAGAAAAAGAAAAACATTATTTCTTTCTCATCTTTTTTTTTTTTTTAAATTTTAACGGGAGAAATCTGACTTATTCTATGGCAAGAATAACTCATTGCAATTAGGTCCATTTATCATAATTAATTATTTCTTCTATGCAATTATGCACGTATATTATTTTTAAAAGGTTTTTTTTACTTTTTCATAATAAATTTAATTAAAGTCTATCTCTTAATTTACAATCAACTAACCAATGTAGTTTTGTTGTATGCGCTAATTTTATAATTATTCTAATTTATATCTTTCAAATATACAATCTGTTAGTTTATGTGATGTTAAAAAAATCTATTAGTTTATGTGGAATGGAAGTAAATAAACTGTAGATCAATTTTATAAAAGGAGAAAAGGTTGAGTTGTGGTAATGTAAGAAAGGAGAATTATGAAACAGAGAATAAGGGTATACAGGTATTTTGTTTATATGTTATCAATATTTTTTGTTTACATGTTTATTTGTAAAAAACAACATATAAACAAAATATCAACAACATATAAATAATATATCAACAACAAATCAATAACATATAAATTACAAATTTGTTTATATATTATTTTTAACATATAAATAATATATAAATAAGATATCAACAATATATAAACAACATTAAAACAATATATGAATAGAAAACAAAATATAAATAACATATAAATATTAACAATAAATCAACAAGTCTGTAAATCTGTAATATTGATTAGTGAGTAGCACATTCAAAATTTAGAAAATGTGCCACATGAATATATAATTGGCCTCTTCTTTATACTTTATCATGAGACCTACAATCACTTCCCTCCTCATTTATAATATACAACTCACAATAAATACATTTATTTAATATACTAAAATTTATACTTTTATGTAAAATAAAGTGCATTTTCAAAATTTTAGTTTAAATTAATTGGATAATTTTTTCCGCAAAATTTAATAAAATAATATTTTATGCTTTTATGTAAAATAATTTGCATTTTCAAAATTTCATTTTAAATTAATTCAGATAATTTTTTTTCAAAATTTTTGGGAATAATATTTTATACAAATTAGTGTTGACTGAGTAAATAGTAAAAAAATAATTCGGTGGTCAAAAAATTACTACATTCAAAGTCCAAAAACAATAAAATAAATTAAGCAAACAAAAAATATAGTTGTATTGTTTGAATTAGGGTTCTGAAAAAAAAATTGATTTTGGTTTAGATCCATTTGACAAAAGAAAATATAAATGTATAATTGAAAAATATAGGAGAAGAGATTTTGTGGGTTTGATAAGAGAAGAGAGAAAAATATAATTGAAATTGTATGTGAAAAAGAAATTAAGTGGAGAATGAGGGTATTTATACATGAAAAAATAAATAAAAAAGTTTAGGGATGGTCCATAAAGAAACGGTTATTTGACCATTGTAAAATTATAACAGTTAAAAGACCGTTTATAAAAAAAATTAAAGACAGAATCTGCACCATGGACAGTGGACTCCACGGGAACATGCACTCCGTCTGAACGTAGCGTATGTTCTGAGCATTCCCTCCACTGTGGTGGGAATGCTTGTTGGTGGCCTTATAACTAATTGGTACTGAAGACATTTATAACATGGAGGGAATGCTTGTTGGTGGCCTTATAACTAATTGATACTGAAGACATTATAACATTTAAACGATCATAATTTGATTCTCGATAAGAGCAAATAAAATGATTATTAATAAGTGAATGCTTCCAATAATTTAGTTACTTAGCATAAACATTATTCCTTTAAAAATAGGCAAACATTATAAAGAAATGTGAATCAAGAAGAGGTTTGATGTTTGTTGGGAGGGATAAAACTATCTTTATCTAAAAAGCCACTCTTAATATAGAAATCCAGATATTTTGTGCATGAACTAATTGCTGCCCATCACTTGTATGCTAGTGACTTAACTTTTTCTTAAAGTAATTAATCATTTTCTTGTATTCACCGTCACTAAATAAACTACCCATCATCAAAAGCTAAACATTTATCCCTAGAAATAACCAAAAAAATGATCAAACCAAATTGATTACTCGTCATTACAAAATATACATTATCAGTTGCTACAAATATAGAGACCTTTGTTTCTCCATTAATATTCTTCACAGAATTAGTAGAAGAAGAAGAAGAAAGAGATTGTCATGTGTTTCAATATGGGCTACAATTTCAAGAAGGGAAAGCTTGTTAGAGTGATGAAGGAAAATGGTGATCATGGAGAGCGTGAATCAAAGGGCTTGTTGTCCAAGGAGATTGAGAGATGGAATAAGCATCATAATCGTCACCAACAACATGAGGTTTTAACTCGAGTAGAACCATCACCAAACTCCTATAATGTTCCTTCAAAGTTTAACCGTTTTTCTTCTTCTTGATTTTGCTTCTTCGAGGGTTTGTGTTGATTATTGATTTGATAATCATCTCCTTATTTTTTACCTGGCTTGGATTATTAATTTAGTACATATGTATTGCGGAGGAGATATGTGGCACCTCGTATTTGTGAAAGTAGGCCTCTGTATGTTCATGGTGTGCTTTTGCTATGAACACTAATAATGATTATGTTAACTGATAAGTCGTTTCTGATTTTGTGTGTGGAAGGAACTGCATATATATACAAGATTTATATACATAATCATTTTAATTAAAGTCTATCGATCAAAAAACAAAACTCTAAATAAAGTCTCCCTACGCTAACTATCAAAAAAAGGTTCTCTATGTTAAATGCAAATAATACTGCAGCTCTGTGTTTTTGCAGTACGCTTTGATTCAGTTTTTAATAGCTTGAATGTTTAGTCTTCTAATGATAATCAACACTTTAATTACTTAGCCTTGTTTGATTGTAAGGAAGTACACTGTGTAATTTCAAATTCCCAAGGAGTGGCAAAATTTGATAAGTTTGGATTGGTGGCGGAATCAGTAATCGAATGAGGTAGAGTCGATACTATAACTGGAGTTGGGGACAAAGTCCAAACTCCACAGGCAGAGGTGGGTCAGCAGTGAGAAAGTAGATGTACTCTGAACCTCCGATGAGTTTGCCCCACCTCCCTCCACCACTAATTTGGATGGAAAGAACTTAAAAGTCAAAAGGAATTTCAACTCCCATTGACCACTTTACTTTCTTATTTTGTGAAGAAATTAATTATTGAGAGGAAGGTCAGTAACTTAAACTTCCTAAATAATTATCATTTAATAGGACTTAAATATATCCTCTAATAAAAATAAAGTAAACAATTTATTTACTTTTATTAATTCAAATTAATAGATTAATAATGAGGATATTATCGTACTTTAATACTCAATCTGTAGGAAATTAACATCTCAACGAAACAATAAGCTTAAAGAGTTGCTTAAAATTAATGAATGAACCAAACATAAAAATGTACAAGTTCCATAATAAGAAATTTTCCTACAAGCACAATTTTTTTGGAATGAACTTCCTCATAAGTTAAACAATTAAATTTATATGAATCTCAAGATGGATATATAATGCATAAATTAAATTAGTTCCAAATGGGTATTTTCTTCTCCTTTTTCTGACTTATCTCTCTACCTTTAATTTGTGTATGGATTCGAAAATATTTTCATTTATCCAAATGAGCATGGGCCGAGCCGACTTCGGGTCAAACTCAAGCCGAGAATATTGGCCCATTCGTGTAGGCCACAACCGCATAAGAATGACCACAACCACGTTATTATTTTTTAAAAATGTTTTTTCTTATATTAATACTTAAAATATATTAATTTAATAATAAAAATTTTAATAATATTACTAATTTTAGATTAGCATTTAGTTTATAATATTTCAATATATAATTTTCATAATTATAATATATATTAAACAGTTTTGGGTCGGGTATGCCAACCACAAGCCATTTCTTGAAGAGCTTTTTACACGATTATAAAGATCAGAAATTAATATTATAGATTAACTATCCTCATTTTTAAATTACACTTTTACGTTCTTGTATATATGTTGTTTATATGTATTATACATATTTGTATGTTATATATATATTATACAAGTTACAAACATAGTATAAACAAGTTATAAAACTAATATTTATATGTTTTACATCTCTGTAAAAGATATACAAATTACAAACATAGAATAAATAAATAATAAATAACACCCTAATTTTTAAAAAATAGAACAATACCAACAAAATATCAACATCATTCCAACAACATATAAACAAGAGACAACAATTTGCAAATATGTATTTGTTATTTTGAAAATATTAAGATGTTAATATATAATATGTAAAAGTGAATTGTAAAAAATAAATATTATAAAATATTATGGGTATATTGTGTAAAAACTACTTTCTTGAAAGACGACGTCCTATTTGAAATTAAAAAGTTGAGAAAATTAGGCAGTTAATATCATTTCACAAAAATTATTTTCAGCGGAAGCGTGCAATGGTTGGTTTCTGAAATTACACCAGAATTTCATATTTATTATGACGACATTAATATTTAATACGTTGACGTTAATAAGAGACATTTGTCGGTCTAGCAGATCACTAATATCAATATCAGAAATGTGGTGATTTGAAGACATTTTGTAGAACTTATGTTTTTTTTGTACTTAATAAAAAATGATATTATTTTTCTTTCTTTTTTCAATAAATAAAAAATGATGTTCAAAGGACCACTTTCATTTACTTTATGCATGACTTCAAACAAATTCATGCATATAAAAAGGTAACTTTTTTTTGAAAAATAAAAAATAATAGTTAAATGACCATTTTTATGTATATTTAAAATAATTTTTATGTATGACATTAACCGTGTGATTTCCTTTTTTTTTAACTTATTCGGAATTTTTTTGTCTTCATTTAATTTTTTCATTTTTATTTGATTTTCTATCCATGGATTATTATTTATTTAATTTTCAATTGATATTATATCCATAGATTGTTATTTAGTAACAATATATATAACTAGTTTTAGTCCCGGACGTTGTCATGGAATATATGACTCTATTTTTTTATAAAATTTGAGACTATAATAAAAATTGTTTCAAATTAAAAAATATTAAAACATAAAAATTAATACCGAAGTTCTCATGAATTTTGTTTCCATATTTCTTTATTTTCTTAATAAAGGAAGTGAATATTGATCAAGATATTGAATATCCTCATTACCATATGTCATGCAATTAAAATACTAAATGTCAAAATAATAGCTTGCCAATTGTCAGATTATTATGAAAGTGTATTCAGTTTTTATATATTATTAGATGAGCACCCTACACGATGCTGCGATTTTGTTTTTTAAAGTATTTATTTTCTAGAAATAATAATTACATCACAATTATACAAATATTCAAAAAATCTAAAAATAATAATTGCTATTAGATAAATTTGTATCAATTATATAATTTTGTTGAAGTGTTAATTATTTAAGGTCGTTTTTAGTTTTTGAAAATTTTTAAATTTTTAAAAGGTTTATATAAATTTGGTTTTAGTTTTTTAAGTTTTTAAATCTTAAATTTTGAAAGGTTTTTAAAGGTTTATTTAAATTTGGTTTTAGTTTTTTAAGTTTTTAAATCTTCAAAAAGGTTTATTTAATGTTTATTTAAGGTTTTTTTAGTTTTTGAAAATTGTTAAGTTTTTAAAGTTTATTTAATGTTGTTTTTTTTTTAGTTTTTAATTTTTTTAAAATATTTATTTAAGGTTTGTTTAGAGTTATTTTTTAGCTTTTTAAAATTTTTTAAAGATTTTTAAAAATTTTATTTTTTCATTTGGTTTTAGAATATAGATTGATTTTTAGTTTTTTTTTTTAATTTAATTTTTAATTAGTCTTTTTTCCCATTTTCCCAAGTTTCTTTCCTTTATTCTTACTATGCAACACATCAATCATATTTATGTTTTGTTAGTTATTAAATAAGTTGTAAATCTTAATTTGCTTTAGTTGGTTAGTCGTTGTTTGTTGGTTGATTTTTGGTTGTTTCTGCTTAATTTACTTTTGTTAGTTTGTGGTTATTTTTTAGTTAATTTTTAGTTATTTTTTGTTTTTTTATTTTTGCTTAATTTACTTCAGTTGGTTAGTGGTTATTTTTTGGTTAATTTCTAGTTGTTTTCTGGTTATTTTTTTGCTTAATTTACTTTAGTTGGTTAGTGGTTATTTTTGGGTTGATTTCTATTTTTTTGTTGATTTTTTTGCCTAATTTGCTTTAGTTGGTCAATGGTTGTTTTTCAGTTAATTTTTGGTTATTTTATGGTTGGTTTTTCACTTAATTTGTTTTAGTTGGTTAGTGGTTATTTTTCAGTTGATCTTGGGTTGTTTTCTAGTTGATGTTTTGCTTAATTTGTTTTAGTTGGTTAGTGATTGTTTTTCGGTTGATTTCTTGCTTAGTTTACTTGAATTGGTTAGTGGTTGTTTTTCAATTGATTTTCAGTTGTTTTCTTATTGATTTTTGGTACTATAGTTAATTATTGAATATAACAAACCCACTTCATGGACTTCCTCCTTTGCCTAATAATCACCCCAAACATGGACTTCATTGAAATTCAGCCATTTCACTATGTTACTCTTGGTCTCGAATTTCATCAACATCTTCTTCTCTTCTCCAATCGATCACTACATACACACGCAAAATAAAAATAATAAATCAAATTCACATATTGCAACCAAATAGAAATTGAAATCAAATACTACAGACAGAAAGTGAGAGAAGGGGTGTTGGGGGAGGGATTGGTGGGAGGCAGACATAAGGGTGACGATGGAAATGAGACATAGGAGGAGGGAGTGAAAAGGATAGAGAGCCACGATGATGGGGAGTGAGACTAAGAAAGAAAGATACTGAGAGGGAAAAAAGGAGGTGATAGAGAAGGGAGTGGGTGGAATACTGGTGAAGCTCACTTCATTGCTTGCCGTAGTGCACCATTCTTCAATCGGCATTTGGCTAATTTCATTAACATGGCTCGAGTGTTAAATTCAATTTGGGTCTTTGATTTTTGTTTGATTTTGTTTTAGATTTTTGATCATCAGACAGAGATGCAGAGGGAGACCGATAGAGAAGGAGGTGAGAGAGATGCAGAGAGAGTGAGGGACAAAGAGAGAAAGGAGCTAGATAGATTGATATAGAGAGAGTCAAAGAGAAAAAAAGGAGTAGAGAGAGAGCTTGAGGGGACAGAGACGTAGAGAGAGTGAGAGAAAAAAAAAAGAGAGAACATGTCCATTGGGTCTGAGGTGTAAAAAGGGCAGAAATATCTTTTAAGAATTTTTGTTAGTTTCGCCCTACGCCGTTAAGCTCTAAGAATGAAACAAGAGTCTTTTCAAATCACAGTGGCAAAATCATGAATTTAAATATAACACAAATGTCACGACCCATTGCGAGCCCGTGACTGGCGTACGAGGTGAACCTTCTATGGAAGCCCGGTCTGTCTCGCACAAGCCTTAGAGGTCAGAACAAATTATCCAAACGATTTAGATTATAAAACATTTAATAATCGAAAACATAGTAATGAAAAGTAATAATGCAGAAGACAACGGGAGTCTCAAAACAAAAGCCAAAGTGGAAACTTGGTAACCCAACTACATCCTGATATGGAGCTCTACGAAACAAAAGTCGAGCCCGAACAAAATGGCATCACTAACCAAAAGATGTATCACTAGAGTTTGGATGCTGACAGTTATCAAAAGCCAAAATATGTGAACATGCTCAATAGGAATCACGTAAACAGAGAAACAAAGGGGGTCAGGGCCCAGTGAGGAATAACACTCCAGATCGCCTTATACGTGCCTCACAAAGACTGTTTCGAAAACAGTTCAAAACTACACATGCAGATATAGTTTAGTATACATATATACACGCTATACATATGTAATAGCTTTCAGAAAATCCTTTCGCAAAAGGGTTCACATACAAAGCAATCATAAACTTAGAGGCGTATAAAACGATTTTCCTTTTTAGAGTCAAAATACATATACAAATATATGAGACCAAAGCAAAAGGCGTGCACGTGACACTAATAACAAAGTATGTGGACTCCGCCACAATCCATATCAAATCATGTGCCGGATTAGGACACATGGCTATCAACAACCCTGATAGCTGGGTTTTAACAAAGCGTCGATATACCAAATGCTACATTTTACCCCGTAGCAGTAGGTGTCCCATATCAGAAAATAAAAACATACTAATATATAGTATCAAAACAGAATATGCGTAGAAGCATCAAAATTAGAGAGGATATATATAATACATATATATCAATTTCAAAGCAGAGTCCTGTAATCAGTTTATCATTAGTCAATTCTTAGATTAGTTCATTTTCCAAAAATATGTGTTAAACACAACAGAAAACATATACAGTTCGAGACACAACCTATGTGTCTAAAGCTGCTATTCACTCACCTGGAAGTCCAAGTGCAAAACATTCGTCAGGCCCCACTCGTAGGTGGGTGGTTTCTCGGGCACGAACAGGAAGCAAAACAAAGCAAACATATATCGATAGATAAATCAGAAGCAAACTCAAACGCGGTACTGTGGCAATATCAGATGCATGATGTGCAAATGCAGACTCTCGAACGACCCCAAATGATCCATATCAAATGATAATCTATCACTCTGGATCCAAAATACAGAACCTACGTAAAATTACAATTTGATCATCGAACAATATAAAATTATGTTATAGTCCCTGAGATTTGACAAATTATAGAATAGTCCTCCTAATATACTAGGATAGCTAACTAACTTTTTTAAGTAGTCAGAATCCCCAAAAGAGTCCCCAAACTCTCAAAAATTGACAAAATGCAAAATTATAAAACGAGTCCCAAATGACCCCATCTTACTCGAGTAACACCCTGGCTTACTCGAGTAAGCCACTCCGGTCACTCGAGTGAGATGAAGCTCCTCTTACTCGAGTAAGC